>VWZZ01003378.1:199948-214950 GCA_013399095.1 Psophia crepitans | reverse complement strand
AAAGGCGCTCTTTTTTTTCTGTGCCAGAGGAAGTTGCAGTGGGAGCAGTGGCTGGGTTCTCTGGTAAGTGTGACATGTGAGCATTACTAGGCATTTCATCCTGCCAGGCTGCAGTCACTGCTCGCCAGGCTGCTGCTCAGTGGGAATGCTGCCGTGGCGGTGGTTCGTGCTCTGCTCCTACAGGCTTTTTTAATGACCGGCTGGGACAGTTAGGCTTTTTCTTAAGCTTTGCAAGGCTATCTGCTGATTGTATAATTTAATTTATCAAGGGAAGAAACCTGATAAGCAGAAGCTCTAACTGAAGAGGAGAATCAGGTTGGCACAGTGACAGATGTTCGGATAAAGAAGTTGGCTCAGAGAAGATGTACGGAGTCTGATTTTTTTTTTTTTCTTCTTTTTTTCCTCTCCCCCTCAATTTGAATGAAGACTATCATGGGAACTGTATTCACATGGTGATCAAAAGAAACACTTGAGTGATGAACTGCTTTTGCAGAAGTCTTTTAAAGCAGTAGTTTGAGCTTTTGTGCGTGGTAGCCAGCTTGTTTTGCTGAAGCATTCTTCCTCAACAGTATTGCTGCCCGGTGAAGGAAAATGAACGCTCCGCATTGCTTGTGTCCCTGATGGAGTAACGCCGTCTGCGTTGCTGTCGTTTGGGGAGGCTGGATTCCACCGGCAATATTATTCAAGGAGTTCATTGTCCCTGTGGTCTGACTCATCGCATGTAAATGTACTGCAGCCGTGCTGTATGTTGCAGATATTTTTCTTGCATGGGAAAGAATTATTTTCTTCTAAGCCTGCCCTGAATAACTGCTGGGAACGAGATGCATATTTCTGGCTGGACTGTTTTTGACATTGAGAAAGGAAGCTGTAGAACGGCAGGATGATCAGAAGGCGCATTTATTTTCAGTCAGCAGAAAGCCTGTGACGGTTGATTTAAAACTGACCTTGCAGGAGTGGGTATAGCTGCGGCCGTCTCTCTCGGGGCGATTGTTCCTTGTTCCGTCCTCGATAGGACAGCGTCGTGTCTTCTGCAACAATGATTTCACTGTGGGGGTAGCGGGACGCTGTGGAAGTTGTGACATTAACAAAGACAAATTTGCTTGTGAAAGGACAGCTGTGCGTGACAGCGAGCGCTGTTCGAATGGAATTGGATCTTGGGATATTTTTATCAGCTCTTCCACGGTTTCATTATCGTGGTTTCGATGCCTAGGAAAATTTGGTTTTAAAAAGAAGAACCTTTTTTCAGCATTGTCTTGAACATCTCAGGGTGTTTAAATCTGAAAAATGAAGTGTAAGGGGGGATTAGAATGTCCTGTTTTAAATACTGATACACCAGCAGTAGTGCTCACAAGTTTGTGAGGGCATGTGAAACAGGTGAAAGTATTTCCTCTATGGTCCCTGTTGCGATACTTGGTTCCAAAACTACTGTTGCTGGCATTTTTTTGTTTGCCTTTGCTTCCTCAAACGGATCGAATGAGTCGAGTCTGTATTGTTGTTTTGGAGGAGGTGGAAGATGATTCCCCCACGTTTATTTCCAAATTACCTCAGGAAAACATATCTTTACGTCCATCGCCCTCTGGAAACGTGCTGGTAAGGCATGTCGTTTGTTGGCATATTTCCTGCTTATTGTACCGTCGCAAATACTGATAGTAATTTTCCTAAGATTAACGTGAATATGCATGATGTTGAAACAAGACAAGGTGGTAAAACCTGCTAATACTAAAGAGGGAGAAAGACTGAAATTTAGTTGTAGAATTAATATTTGCAAGAGCTCGTTCTTTTTCATGTAACTATTTATGGTGCAGCAATAACAGATCTGAATTCTTGAATAATAGCAGAGGATTTTTAGAGTGCTTGGTAAACTGTATTTGAAGTCAATGGTTTTTCCCTGCTCAGCTCCTCATTCTTCAATGGTATATTTGTGCAGTACCGCTTTAGAAACTGATGTAATCATTGTATTGCAATAATATGCTGTGCTTATTTTGAGAACAGAGTATGAAGAGCAATTCTAAGATAAAATAAAAAATAGCGGCAGTCATAATCTTGATGTAGCTGTTTAGATTCAAGTCACCACTTTCTGGAAATGATCAACACCGGGGACTGTGATTTTGTTGCTTTAAATTTATTTTATTTTGTCAAGTGGCTGACTTAAATCTTGCTAGCATACCTCAGCAGCTTTTCTTACTTACTAAGAAATCCTACTATATTTAGTAATAGATGTGTGTGAGTGTGAATTTGTTACCATACTTATCTGATGCACTTCGCTTTCCCACTCTGTCTAAACAGGTGAAAAACTTCCAGTGACTTTAATCATTTGCTAATGTAAAAGGAGTTCATTTCCTTATATTGTATAGAATTTGCAGCCCTGATCTATTATGAGCAGTTCTCTTTTCAGTTGTTAAAAGCTGGTCTTCTGTGCCCTTTGCCTTTTTTTTTTTAAATATATTTCATTGTGTACAATACAAGTGTATTGGTATGTCTGAGGTTTTTAAAAATTGGAATTTCTTCAATTTGAAGTACTGTTGCTGGTTTGTTTGGATTTCTTTTTTTTACACTGCCTGGAATGTTTTATTTTGTCATAATCTTATGTTTGTGTTATGAATCAAAAAACCATATGCATATCACTAAAAACTAAAACAAGGTCATATTCTAAGATGTGGGTTTTCTTCATTTCAGCCACCGTTGGTTCAAGCTATATTTAATGGAGATCCTGATGAAGTTCGAGCACTGATATTTAAGAAAGAAGATGTTAATTTTCAGGTAAAACCAAACATTGTTACCTTTTGAATGCATTTTTGTTTTGTTTCGATATAGCTTTCTGCTGTACTAATCACTTTAAAACCTTGCTAATTCATTAGCTGTAAATTTTACTGCCTTTATGTAATAGGCAAAGTAAAGCCTATGCATACACTTAATACTGGAAAGGAGGAGTGTAACTTTGTAGGTTTGTGTTGATAGTAAGGACCTAATTTTATATTCCTTTCAAATGTTAGTTCTGCAGTGCTTGGGTAATTGAAAAGTTGTTTATACAGGTGCATCAGACTTCAGAAAGTTAGACTGGTTAAGTGTGATGCTATGTAGACATTGTTTTTAAATTAAATACAGCATATAGTATACATTAGAGAATTATAAGTAGGTAGGTTGAATGGTGGATTTTAAAAAGGGAAGTCTAATGATAATACTAGTAAGTAAAAATGATAAATTGTGTTTATATGTCCTATTTGCGGTGCTCCACACTCAGACGCTGCGGACTTAAAAATTGTGCTGAAATGAAATTGAATTTGTTGCATTTGGTTATATAGCATGCAGTTACTATATTTACTTTCTATTAAAATTCTAATATGCATGTTTGACACTGTGCAAGGCAATACAGCATAAACATTGATTAGAAGTTGCTTTGGTTATTAAAGCAGACTGACATAACCCATTTAGGGCTTAACTCTGTGGGAGTGTATATAGCTGTTTCTCCTCCAAATGCATCAAAACAAGAGTGATGCTAAAAAGCAAAGGCTAACATCTAGGTGCTACATAGTGGCCAGTGTAAGACCCATAATAATTGTTTACATTTTCTTCTTGAGAAGTGTAAAGCAAATACTTAGTTTGGTATGTGTATTTTGACATTTAAAAGCATTCTGTGGAATCTAAATTGGACCAATGCCAGCTAAGTATAAGGGAACCCTCCCATTGTCTTGAAGAGCTTGAGTAGGACTCTGTATAGGTAAACTTGCTGTCAAATCTACAGTTGTGTTTGGTAAGGTTGGACGTTTTTTCTTGTCCTTTTTCACTAGTTTTGTGTGTTCTTAAGCATGATGGTATGACAGATTATATAATATCAAAAGACTTAGTCTTCTGTTTAGTTATGAGAGCATTAACTGTGTATCCTTCCAGTCACCTCATATGTACACTCTAGTCACATTGCCATTTTTATTTTTAAGAGCTGATTAGTCTGTATTGTTTCATTTATATTGCTCCATGTGTAAGTCAGGTTTAGCTTTCATAGCTACAGTGCCTGTAAACAAAGTTAAGTTAGGATCTTTCTGCTTTTCTGGTTATCCATTACAAAAGTCTCTACTAGATTTCAGTATGTATGTGGTGGTGGTGGTGGTTTGTGTTCAGTTTTTGTTCCATCTCAAGTTTTGTCAAACAGTTGCCTATAAATGTGAAGTCAGAAAATGTGCTTAAATAGGAAAGCATGTCGTTGTTTGATGTCTTTGGAGAGGGTTACTTCAGACTGCCCGGTAGTTACAGTGAAGAAAAATACTTCAGGTAGAATAGTAAAAATCTGGAAGATTTTACTTTTTTTTTCTTTATTCCTTTCTGCGGATACATCTCTCTAACAGAATGTATGTGCATCTTAGGCTAATAACACCCAAGGTGTGTTTAGAAGCCATCCAGAACAAATACGCTATTTTTTCACAGCCACCTTCTTCAGCATAGGCAAATGCTCACCACATGTGACTACTCCTTCCTACCATGGCACTCCCAGTCCTACTACAATATTTAATATTACATTCACATATATCCGTTAAAAGACTTTGTTGGGACTGAACAAGCATCTAACATCATTTGGTAGAAATGAAGTAAACTGCCTAGTGGATTTTTCTTTGTGCCTAGGTGTGTCGTTTTGTTATTTTCCTTGGGTTTGTTTGCTGTGTATACTTGGCTAGAGATAATACATCCCTGCAAAGTCTAGGTACAAAGTTGTCCCCTTAGTTATGTGTTATAAGTCGGTGTGGACATAAGGAGGGAAAAAGTGAAGAAAATGAAGCAGTTATGTCTGTTTCCTAATAAAGAGAAGGATCATGATAAACTGTTTTGACCGTTGTGGATGGTATTAGACCAGTGTATATGTTGGGATTTTTTTTCCACTTCGCTATCCAAGTGCTTCAGTACAGTTGTTTGAATTCCAGAGTCATTCCCTCCAATGCCTCTGTGGAATCATTTCCCCTTCTCAAGAGCAACTAATTATTTTGCAGTTTGTATTCTAATAGCTGGGATTCCTTCCTTCCTTCCTTCCCCTGAGCACGGGTTGGACTCTGTAACTGGAAACCTAGCAGGGTTCTGCAGATGAATTTTGCCCAGAAGTGAACTGAAGATAGAGCTTTTGTGGGTCTATGTTGTGACAGTGGTGTTCATCTAGGAAAGCTGTTAGTGTCTTGATGAAACGTGGGTGTGTTTTTTTTCCCTTCTGTTATCATCCAGCTTCATTTACTTTTTTGCTTTTGGGGTATGTTACCTTTAATATGAATCGCAACTGGCTTAATACTCTTATAGAGCTAAGCAAGTTGAGTCTCTGTATTTGGCTTCCCAAAGCTAGGCTATGGCAACTGTTTGGTGTTGTCTAAAGATTGCATTCAGGTTGGGCTGTGTTACAGCATTATTCCTAAAATAGATGATGTCTTCTATTATAGCGTTATATTGAGAGATTCCGAGATGGGAGGCCCTTCATAACGTGAGTTGCTGTGTGCGACTGTAAGATGATGTACTGATAGCAAATGGACTTTTTCAGGAGGAAGATTGTTCGTGCCACACCAGCCTTCTTGAGTCACGGGCTCAGTCTAGATTTAGAAAGAATGTATTGTATTCCACTCTGTAGTTGTAATCTTTTGTGAAAAAAGAGCAAATTGAGTGTGTTCCTAGCTGCTTACACTGTGGTGCAGAAAGGCTTACCTTCTCTGCAAGCTTGAAGTGTGCAGCTTTTTTATAGACAAAACTGATTTATAGAAACTTTGTTCAAATGTATTGTTTGGAAGGTGAAGTCTCTTGAGGCTCCAATTAATTGAAAAAAAGGAGGAGAAGGGGTTGCTTCCCCTTCCCCAAGAAAGCTTGAGAAAGCGTAGCTGCTCGTTTCATAAATCAGGCTTCAATCACACACATCACCTCTGTCAAGCCTGACACAGACTCTGTTACATGCATGGCTCTGGCAGTGCTCTGTGTCTGGATGTGTAGATAAGTTTGGTTTTGTTTTGTTTTGTTTTTTTTTTTAAATTATTTCTTGGTACCATCCAGAGCTTTTGAGACTTATCACTAAGAAAAAACTTGTGTAATAACTGACACATTTAATATCTGTTTATTAGTTAATGGAGATCTTCAACATTTCCTGCTCTTGCTAATTAGATTAGTATGGCTGGTTTGAATTTTATGTATGTTAGTTTTAGCTAGCTGAAAGATTTCAGCATTGCCTTTTATAAACCAGGATTTGTTTGTTGTGTGGGGTTTTTTTAAGATTTTGAGGCCAATTATTGTTGCAAACTGTGCCATTTCTGTTTGTAACCAAAACTTCTATGATGTATGTTCAGTTTAAAGGATCATGAAGGTGGAATGTTTCATCTCAGCTATTTGTTAAGAATATAATTCTGTGGAGGGAATACCAGCTCACTGTCAAAAATTATTTAAAGGTTGCAGATCTGATTACTGAAATGATTGTTCAAAATCAGAACTGTTTTTCCTCCTCCTAGACCTATTAGGATAATATTTCTTGCCATGAAAAGGGATACTTCAGGTAACCCAATATGCAGTTTTTATAACCCGATTGCACTTGATCTGAGCCGAGGGGATAAACATCTGATCCTCTCTGGAACTGGTGTCAGTGTGCCCATTGCTCTTCTCACTCTAAAGCCAAAGAAGCGCTCTTTTTGGATGAATCCCAAAGTCACACAGGTCTCTCCCAATGTCCTGCTCCTATTTAATGTAGTGATATTGAACACTTGTGTCTTACTGCTCATTTTGCTTTGTGAGATTAAAATAGATTTAAACTATGAAAGATATTTTAAAGGTGCTTTATGTGTGAGTTGGTCATTGTTTTTTTTTCCCCCAACAGAAAATGTAAGATGGGAAAATGAAATTCCACACACTGTACTGAGGACTGTACAAACCATGCAGATAACCTTGATTGCTATTCTTTTTGCCATCTAGCACAACTCCTACTATAGAAAAGAGCCATTAAATTAAGTAACCAAAAATAAATTACAAGCTCACCTGTGCGACTGCTTTGAAAAGAAAAGAGAAGAAAACAGAACCATAGAACCGAACAGTCTTGTCAGCCCTCCCTACCCCCCACCTGTATTAAATAGCAATGAAGTCTTGCCCATAAATCCCAAGTTTTGTTCCTGGGACTGACAAGGGGTATGATCCGATAGCACCACAGTGCTAGGTGCAAATAGGAGGGCTAAGTGTATGTATGTGACTCTTGTTGTTTTGAGGAATAGGGTTACTGTGTGGCTGACTGGTGCTGTAGAGATGTGGGCTCCATTCCCAGCCCTGCCAAATGTGCGTTTGCATCACTACTACTTTGTGTTATTTGCGTAGTAGGAGGATGTTGCTGGATACTGTTCTAGGGTAAGATATGACATCTTACTTGATTTCGTGTTGATTTTTTTAATTTATCTTACTCTGCAGGTCATTGCGTATACTGAAAGATGAGGAAAATTGGTTTGTAAGTCTAGGACTTCTCACAGAGCATTGGGTCTGGGTACCAGGGGAATCGGGGGTCTCAAATATCCTAGTAATTTAGAAATGAATAATGCAAACCAAAGCATAGTTTAAACATCAGGATTCTTTGTGATGCTGACATTGGTCAGTAAAGTCCTAAAAGAGGTTAAATAGTAAAAATAGATAATGAATATATAATCTCCTGGCTTTCATCTTTATATATAAACCTTGTGGGTTGAACTGTGGGGTAACTTTTTTCTTCCTGCAGATTTGTGAGTGCAGTGTAGAATGGGAAAGCCTGAATTACTTAGCTGAGTTATGGAACGTTCTACAAAATTGAGTAGACTTCAACATTATGATCATATAAATAAATTATCTATTTTGTACTTTAAAAACATTTTTATATATCTTATTATGTGGAAAACTGTAATTGCTGTCTATTTCAGCAGTTACATTGAAATATCTCTCAATGTAAAGAACCTTACGTAAAGTATCAGGTACTTGCTTAAAAACAAATAAAAGCCATGATATGTAATGAGGTAAAAATAGTCTTTAGGTGTGTTTTTACCTTTATGTTCATTACCTTTCTGCAGCCAATTATTTTACCAATGACTAATGTGGCTTTTTTTTTTTATAAAAAGTGTGCATGCACACAACAACAAATGTAAATTCACTGCATTTTGACATATCTATGCCTCTAAAAACCTTTCTACGTTCATAAAATCTGTTAGGTTGGGAAAGACCTCTAAGATCATCAAGTCCAACTGTCATTTCTGTGCAATGAAGTGGTTGAGTTATGCCTTTTGTTATTGATGTCTCTTGTAATTTAAGAGCCGTGTTAGTTGTAAGAATTTACTGGTTGGGACAATGCGAAGAAGTCACTCAGAGCAGGTTTATACATGATGCTTTTCAAATAGTGGTGGTTCATCTGCAGTACCACATTTCTGTGCTTTTTTGGGGGAGGGATTTAGAGGGGCTGTTTTTAACAGGGAGTGGAAATAGTTTTGAAAACAGCGGGGAAGCTTTGACAGTTTTGCAGAGAGATTTGCTTAGTCCAGATAAAAGCAGTGGGAACGCAAGTGTGCCCAAATCACACTCCTTTCCACGTCGGGAATACTGTGACCATTGATCAGAAAAAAGGGGTTGTGATGTTTCATAATAGTTTGTGATTTGGTCTACCCAGAGTATGCTTGCAGGGAAATAATTTTCCAGGCCAATTAATCTGTAACACCTCTTGTTACTGGATAAAGCTTCTGGCAGTCAGAGCAATGCTACCTTGTGGTGTTTGTGTCTAAACTGGTGAGAACAAATAGTAGTTAAAAGCTAGCATAACATAGCAAAGGGTAAGCAGGAGCAGTGCACGCTTTTTGACTCTTCAAGCTGTGTTTCTGAAGAGGTGAGAGATGATGGGTTTGTGAACTAGTCTGTCTGTCCCCAGCATGCATCAGACCCAGTGTTGGTAACTTACTTTGTCAGGTTCCCGCAGGCGATGGAGACTGTTTCCATGAAGGACTCTTTTTGTTGTCAACAAAAACTTGCACTCATGTGTTTGGTACTGTGGAGCAGCAACTTACTGTATTCCCTACCAGGACAGACTGTGCAGGCAGTGCTCTTAACTTCTGGTTTGCTGATTTGAATGTGAGGGGGGAATTAAAAAGGCATCCATAAAATATTCTGAAGAGGACAATTTATGTATTTTTTTAGTTCCTGTCTTAATAGGTCAGGGTATGAGCTTTTCCATCCTTAGTTGTGGTCATTGCTAGAGTTTTGCTCCGGTGGACATTTTTCTTTGTTAAAAGTGTCAGTCACTTTTTTTTTTTAATTGGTTCTTTTGCTAATTTCCAGTTGCAGAGAAACATTTAATAAAGAGATACCAACACTGTAAAGAGCCTGACAGTGTGAATGTGTAGCTGTAACATTATCTTGGAGGAGTGCACAATTTAGACCTATTAAAAACAATCCGAAATTTAAGACCTTTTCTCCAAAAATGTTGTAGTATCTTGAGTCTCTAATAGCAATGAAGTATTTAGTGAAAATAGGTGACTGTTGATGTATTAATAAAATACATAGAAATATTTGTATGTTTTCTGTTATTGAACACTTTTTTTTCTCGGAGATTTAGAATGAGTTTTCCATCTTCTATAATGTGGTAGGTAGAGCTGGTGTGGTTCTTAAGATTTATAGCTTCAGGTTTTATTAATCAGATCTAGAGGAAAAATGGTTTTAAAACTGCTTGCTAATTTTCCATATTATTTATCTATTTAAAATTCTGTTCAACTTGAGTTGTTGTGTTTGGGTGTTGGTTGGGGTTTTTTTTCCCCACTAGAAAGGTTGTTGCTTGGTTGAATGTTACTTGTAGTCTGTTTCTATTTCCAAATTAGAGTGTAACAGATTTGGGGGATAAAATTACAGGTATTTGTGAGTTTGCAAGACTTTTCAATATGATGAGAGACCCTCAGAAGAGTTACAACTTAGAGTTTGGTATGAGTTATTTTAATTCATAGCAAATCGTTTGGAGTATTAAGCACACTGACTCGCTCTGAGCTTTCCTGCAAATAAGAACAACATAGCGAAAAGACACATACGTACATGTGTGTGACTATATATGTATGCGTAAAGGTTATATAAAATGTGGGAGTGTGTGTGTATAGACTTTTAAAAATACGGTAGTTTACCTAATGCTAATGACATTAAGCATACAATGAACTGACAGTGAGAACAGTCCTTAGAAATAACTGTAGGAGGTCGGAGAGGAAATAAAACATACAAAAATCAAATGCTGATAATGAGAATCCCTCCATTAAAAAAAAGCCACTGCTGAGAAACCCAGGGCTTGACTCCGAGCAGCAGCTCCTGCCTGGCGGCCTCTGCCTCAAACCCAGCTTCAGGTGCTGGAGCAGCGTCTGAGAGATCTTGTGTTGGGCAAATGGGGGCAGTGAGACGTAGCAGAGAGCAGGTCAAGTCAGGATGGGCATAAGTCACAAAACAAGCTGAGTGTGCCTTCAGGCACTTCCACTGCTAACTACTTATTGGAGGATTTTTGTTACCCATCTAAAGAACAATAAATACACCTGTCTCTTACTGAGAACAGATCTCTAATAAGAATTGAGAGAGATTTTGTGATTAGAGCGAGGCATTTTAAATAGTTAATGGCTTTATTTAATTTGATATGTTTTCATTTTGCATGAGGTGTATGTAAATGTGTTTGATTTGTATGGGAGAGAAGGTAATAGTATATAATCTCAGAGACCAGTGGTAGCACTCATCTTCTCTATCCTGTTTCACCATGGACTTCTAATAAAATACAGCTGTAGAATGAGAGCAAGATGTTTCTTTCTCCTTAAAATTTTGCTTGGACTCTTGTCAAATATCAATGTAGTATATTGCTTTCTGCTTCTAGATAGTCTCTCTACTAAACNAGGTTGGAGATGAGGAGAAATTTCTTCTCGGAAAGGGTGGTCGGGCATTGGAACGGGTTGCCCAGGGAGGTGGTGGAGTCACCGTCCCTGCGGGTCTTTAAGGAAAGGTTGGATGTGGTACTGAAGGACATGGTTTAGTGGGTAATAGGTGGTGGGGGGATGGTTGGACTAGATGATCCTTGAGGTCACTTCCAACCTTAATGATTCTATTCTATTCTATTCTAAGCACTCATCTTCTCTATCCTGTTTCACCATGGACTTCTAATAAAATACAGCTGTAGAATGAGAGCAAGATGTTTCTTTCTCCTTAAAATTTTGCTTGGACTCTTGTCAAATATCAATGTAGTATATTGCTTTCTGCTTCTAGATAGTCTCTCTACTAAACTTTCTTAATGTTTCCACCACAAACAGGAACCCCCATTTCCTGTGTGACCAGCCTGATGAGGTGATGAGTCATGAGACTCTCCTGCTTTATAAAGTGTTCACTTCATTGAAATGTCTTCACATCTGAAGAATAGCAGGAAAGTTCTGTGAAGAATCTCATTTCTTGGGAGAGTGTGGTCCTGTGCAGACAGGAGCAGGTTCTGCCTGCTCAGAGCTTACAGCCATGCATCGGTTTTAATATGGTGCTAAACTATCTTGCATGCAAGAAGGTCTAGGAGTTGCTTTTTAGAAGGGCATTACGTGAATAACAGGCAAATGTGTGGTGTTTTATTAACACAATACAAAGTTAGCCTGCAAAACTTTGTACCACTAAATATGCTCAAGTTTCAATGAGGTGTGTTTAAGGGAGTAGATAGAGTTCAGCACTAGCATATGGGAATGTCCAAGGGTTACATTGGTAAAGAATTAAGTCAGTTCTTGAAATCACAAATATTTGTGTTGTGTATCTGAAGGGATAAGAAGAAACTTTGCTGCAGGGAATGTAGGGAAACTTTTCTTATAGGAAACCTTCTTCCACTTCTAAAGGATCTTATACGAGGCTGTCTGATCCATGGATCTGAAGCCTGACTGACTCCAGAAACTGAGGACTTTTGAGACCCAACTCTTCTGAGCGTTGTGGAAACTTGCTGCGATTTGTATATTGTAAAGAGTATCCACAAGCTACTTAAAGAAGAAATTCATAACATAGCAGTTATTTGCTGTTACTAACTTTAAAGTTGTGGATTTCCTGTTCATTAGTGTGGAATGTTTTTCAAGCATGTCATCTGTAATGAATAATCAGATATCTTACTTCCTTTTTAGTGGTTTAGAGTGAATCATGTTTTTCAGCCTCAATATAAAATGTGTCCAAATGGTGTTGAGTTCCTATTCTGGGGTAGAAACAGATTCAGAATGTTTTAAATACAAATCTGTGTAATTAGGCGTTTTTCTTCAGAATCAAAACTTGAGAGAGAACCTTGCCAGTCCAAAGAGGAATAATTCCTTGCTTCATGTTGATAACACTGTATTTAGCCTGTGCAAATGAGATTTTCAGATGTATTGAGTAATCACTCTCATTAGAGTGATACAAACCAACCTTCAACAGTTATGGGATAATCTGACTAACATCAGCAAATTGCTGCTCGGTACAGTGGGCTCTGTGAACGGTAGATCTCAAAATGATACCATTGCAAAGGGTAGGACTCTGAAAAGAACAACATGCTTACATGGCATGGTGCTGCCTTGTACAGGTAATAAATATTCTTTGGAGGCTTAGTATGAGTCGATATTAGTGTGGTGTGCTGCTCAGGCTCATATATCCTCCTTCTCAGCAGGTCTAGTAAGCTTGCCTAGTACTATGCTAATATGGTTATACTGTTTGCTAAACTGGGCAAACAAGCTTGGATGTCTGCACAGCAGTGTTTTTACCATATTGGCTGTACACTGAGTTTGTTTTACAGTAATTGGGGATTTGACAGACAGGGTTTGTTTCGGTCATTGTTATTTTTTTAACGTTGAAAAATTGGCATTGATGTAGAGAACCATGAATAATTAGATCAAATTTAAATGTGTTTCAAGAATTGCGTGTTTGAGTCTCCATGTGCTTCTTAGTGATAACGATTTTACAGATCATGTCTGATTCACCGTATCACTTTTAGTGATTATTACTTAAGATTGTAACCTTCAAAGCATAATTGAAGTTCTGTGTTTCCTGCTGCTTTTACAAAACAAGCTAGAGGCAAGGTCTTGAATAGTTAGAGCGGGCTGGGGTTACTCCTGGCAGTTGCTGTGCCTGTCACGCAAAGGATTGGTATTTGAGAACAGAACATCCCCGCTGAAAGAGCAGAGAGAAGAAAATAGTTCGGTAGAGTTAACGTGCATTAACTTCCAATGTCGACGCAGTCCTTAAAGAATGTCTTGCTGGCAATAGCAAGATAGGATTTGAATTTACTGATTTGCAGTAGCTTTCTGGGTGAAAACTCTTTATGCGTATGCAACTTACCTTTGAACAAGAATATCTAATGCGCTGGCATTAAACACCATTCATTTCCTTTGTCCAGTTTCATCCTTGTACACAGCTTTTAAGTTCCTTAAAACTACTCCAATAGAGGATGGATGTATATTGAAAACTGGGAAATGAAAGTGTTTCCCTTTTGTTTGCTGTGTGTTGTAGGGAGGGCTATCCCATCAGTGCCCAAGGAGGTGGGCTCTCCTCCACGGTCCGTAGGGGGCTGTAAGGCCTGGAAAGGCTCCTACCAGTGTCAGGTCTGAGGACAAGTTAACTGAAAGCTCATTGCAACGAGGGATCTCCGAGTCCTTTTTGACGAGTGTGCCCCAAAAGTTCAGAGACAGTGTCCCTTTGGAATGTGAAGTTTGAGGGGAATTTTCCCGGGCCTGTGATATCAGCCTATACCTTTCAGGTTCCAAAACCAATGAAATTCTGTTCTCTTTTCAGTCTTTAATAAAGTGCTACTTTATCGTCCTCCCTGATCATTAATTTAATTTCAGTTTTTATTTGCATGAAATACTAGATATATATGTATGTATATATGTAATTATGGTAACATAAATTACATGATGCTGACTTACTGTCTCAAAGGAGTGCAAATGTCTCCCTTTAGTTGCTGCTAGCTCTTTCTGTAATGGCAGTTATCTTCTAAGCTTATCCCCTATCCACTTAGCCTAAGGAATAGTGCAAATAAAATACTTACATCCTAAGGTTACCGGCGCTTTTGGAGGAGTTTTGATCCTTGCTAGCAGAGGCTTTCTGTTGGGTTTCTTTTGTGATCACTGTGGGGACTTCTGATTTTCTGTTGCAGACACATTTTTGGGTGGAGGGTTTTTTAACTCTCATATTCATTCTTAAGAAGAGGTGTAATCTGCAGGATTTTTCTTGCCTAACAATTTGTCTCTGTATTAGCACAGATGGTGCTGTACGCTACTTTTGAGTCAGATGTTCTCAATAGTGCAAGGGTCTCTTAACAGAAGGACTTTGCATATTGCAGCTAGATGACTGTACTTTATGAAGGTAGTTAACTTAACATGCACAAGCAAAATATTTTAGCTTACTCCAAGAAGAGGTGCTAACATTAAACACACAACCTGAAAACCGTATTTTTCCTGTCACCAAGACAATGCAGTTTGTGAGACGAATACCTGATTTACATCAGACACGTACAGGGTTGTCATTCTAGCACTGGCCTTTGCAACGAAAAAGGCAGAAACCCCAGCTTTTCTGAACAAAAGTGTCATTGGCCTGAATGTAATGTGGTGGATTTAAACTGGGATGGAGATGTGCATACCTTACCTAGTGTGGTGTGATCTTTCACTGAAGCAAAAACAGAGCCTGTATTGTACTGTTTTCTCTCTTGGCATATTTTCTTATTTGTGTCCTCACATATTGCAGATAGATGACAGAGTAAGATGAGGCAGTGCCTGTCCCTCGTTCAGCCTGCTCGGCGAGCGCAGGCTGGGTTACGTAACGTGCTCCACTCCACTCTCATTATGGAAGGTCTGTTGTTTTCACATACAGCTTTATTGTTTTCAAAAATAATTTAAGAGATATTTACCGTTTTTCTTATCAGCACTTGCATTCCTGTGAAAAGCTGGGTTGTGGTTTTTTTCTGCCTTATGTCCCAGGTAAATGTTTACAAATGTTATACTTGGCACTTAGGAAGGGTAAAGCCAAGGAAAAGTATTTAATGAGATCGTACTGCATATATATATATA
>VWZZ01003378.1:107747-199771 GCA_013399095.1 Psophia crepitans | reverse complement strand
TATGACATAGTTTTGAATGCTATGGAGGTTTGTGGGTGGGTATTTTGTAATTTTAAAGATAGGGTGGCTTGCTGTCTCCTCCCCACAATGATCTCCTATATTAAGAAATAGTCTTGGCCCTAAAAGTTGTTGTATTTTAATTTCTGAGTTAAAGAAAGGGAAATACATCCAAAGTGCCTCAGCTGTACTGTGAGATCAAGTTGCGCTTATCAAAGGGTAGAGAATAGCTCTTTATTCATTCCATGGATTGGGCAAGAATTCGGTAGCCTTTATTCATGATAAATGGGACCAAATTCTTGATGTTGGAGCTTCTAGTGAAAGGAAACAGCTCACAAAACGTGCTCAGTTATTCAGATCCTTATCCGATGCCCGAATGGGTACTTGAGTTCACTCACAAGGAATCCTAGTCTTTGTAATTGAGGCAAAAGAAGTTCTGTGGACGTTTTTATACGATAAAGACCTAGGCTCAGCTTTTCTTACAAGCTGTGCTTGTTCTGTACATGAGTTTGAAAACCCAACCAGTGAGAACTGTAACAGTGATAGCAATGTCCTGCATGGAACATAAATGTTCAAGGATGTGAGATGTGTATTTCTAAAATGCACCCTGGCTCAGTACTTTCAAAAAAACCCAAAAATTGAAAGGAGATGTTTTTGAGGTGAATTACTTGGAAGTGGAAAAATACACAGATGTTTGGTTGTTTCAAAATAAGTCTCTTAAAATACTTGACTACAAGTCAAAAAGTCTTCTTGCTGTGTTCCTCTTTAGTTGTGAGAAATAAGGATGCAATGTCTACCAGAATACCTCAAGCCCTCTTGTCCTCATATACATTGATAATTTTTTACTTTTAGGAGTAATGTAACTTCTAACAAAAGTAGGAAATTTAACTTTGTTGACTTTTATCATTGGCAGGCAGAAATAATGGTCTTCCAGAAACCAAATGAAAAAGGAACACTCTATTCAAAAAGTTTTGTCTGTTTTCTTAGTAAAACAGAATATTTTTGAAGATTTAGTACTTGAGAAAGGCCTTCTTGAAAACAAGGCATTCTCATGAACTGAATCTCACTGTTTAAACATCTTGACCACATCAAAATAATTTACATTTTTTGAATGTACCACTTTAAATAAAAAATTTTTACTCTCGTTCTCTGAGAGTTTAGCTGGCTATGAGGTCCAGCAGTCCTAATGACAGCTGGACTTGAAGCTCAATAGTTGTTCCTTGCACTAAATGCAACTCGCTTCTTTTTTTTGTGCATCTTTCTTTTGGTGCTATTGTTTTAAGTGGACAGGGCTTCAAAGAGTTCCACCTGAATGGTGTTTTGTGCCTAATGCTTGTGATACAAGACAACTAGTATTTGAAGAGTTAATTTTACAAAAAGATGTCCACAATAGTGTTGTTTAACAATATGAATTGCCCTGAACTTCGGTTTCCTTTTTTGCCAGTCTTTTTTTGTAGTGTAGTACTAACTTGTGTTCAAAATTACTGACACGTCATTCTGCTGAATGCCAATATTAAAGACCAGATCTCCTTTTGGTGAAGAGCACTGTGGCGTCTGATGTTTGCTCGTGTCCCTTGAACTCCTGATACTATTTGTGAAATTTTAATTAAAGGTATTTCCAGGTGTTACTTACAAACAAAAATACTAGAAGGATACAACTGAGCTATGTTACTTGTTTTTAAAAAGGAATTTTTAAGAAGAGGTAGTTGAATATAAGCGGATATTCCAATATAATATGTCACTATAATATATATGCATGCTTGATCATTTTTCTGTACAAACTTACTTGTCTTCTGACTTACCTTTTATTTTCTACTGTATACCTACTCTGTCGTCTCAGTCTTTTTAGGGTCTCCACAAGCTGCAGTGGCACTCAGAGTAAGCAATTTAGTAGTTTAATCCACAGTGTGACCGGTTTTATTATTGTTATCTAGAATCCAGTCAAAGAGCATGCACTATTAAATCAGTACTGAAGATCTTAACTAGAAACAGCACTGGGTTTTGGCAAATTACGGCTGAAGTGACCCTCATTGCTAAAGACACTTCTTTTCTCCTACAAGACAAGGCCTCCAGAGTCATGGGTTACTGCTGTCATAATGAGCAAAAGGGCAAAGAATCGTCCTCAGTTTTTTTGTGATTGCTTGGAAGACTAGATTTGCTCTATTCTAATAGGTGGCATGAAGAGGACGTGTCCTGAAATGTCATGTGCAGTGATAAAGTCTTCTTAGTGGAAGTTTAATGCTGGGTTTTCAAAAGATGTTTCTTTCAAATGCAGTACAAGTGTTTATGCAAATAGTAGCATGAGCTTTTTTAGTTCAAGAAATTAATGGAGTCAGCATGACAAATCTAGTTATTTCGACTATAATGTACCTATTATCTGGCTTCAAAGGATACTTTGTGGTTAGCTATGTAATATGTATTATTTTTGTGGTTAGTGGCATGCTTTCCTCCTGTGTTTAAGCATGAGGACAACCTTTTATTGTGGCTTGTTAGCCTTGCTCACGATCTTAAATTTGAAATATAGTGAGAAAATAGGGATCTGCTTCTAAATATTAGCCAAAATCAGTTAGAAAATTGGTATTTTTTTGACAATGTGAAGTTCTGAGAATTGAGTTCAATACTGGGGAAAAAATGTGTTTAAAAAAAAAACAGATTAATTACATTCAAGGTAGGGATATGAAAATAATTTGTTACAGATTTGAAAGCCTAATACTTAATCTTTTTCTTCTACATTCAGTTGACAATAATACAACTAACTTTCAAGTTCTACTTAAGTTTTGTGTTTTTAAGACACCACTTTGTGGCTGGACATACTTCCAAAGAGTTAGTGGACTCAGTTATAGAATTCTGTATGTAAACTAAACTTCTGTGAAGTTTAAAGTTGGAATGTAAAAGCCAAATACTTAAATGTGTTCTTTTTTGTGTGGAGGAACAAAATAAAATCAGACAGTTATTCTGCTTTACGAAATGATAGTTCTAAAAACCATAGCAAAATCTGCAGGTAAGATTCGGTGCTTTAGTGGCTTGCAGGTGTAGCACTTGGACTTCACTCTGTAAGAGACCTCTGTGGTAGTGGACACTATCAAAGAATTGGAAATACTTTGTTATTGTGTTCTTACACATTATCTGTGAACCCAGGAGTTACAATTCATGCCGGTCGAATAGTCCCATCTCTCTAACCGAACTGGAAAATAAACTAAATGAAGTGTTATATTTAAAAATAGTTTCACTTACAAGAGATGTTTGTTAAAGATATTAAGGGGTGTGTAGGATTTGAAATTCTTTCAAGATTTATGATTGTGTATTTGGAGTTGATTTCTGCCAGGAACAGATGGTATGGGAACAAACAGCTGACAACTGATACAGCAGAAAACACCTATTAAATGGATTTTGTAAGTGTGATCACGAAATAATGAGAGTATTTTAAAGTGTTATTGCAAAATTTGGTTTTGAAGAGCAGATAACATGAACAAGAATTTTTATGAAGGGGGAGGTTGCATTCATGCTTTTCCAAAAAATACTTTAATTCAAAAATTTTGGATCAGTAGATGTTGAAGTATTTGAAAGGCAAATGGAAGTTATATTGAAGTTATACTCCTGGGAAAGCCCCAGTCAGGATATGGCAGTCTTACTGGATATGTATGGAATACCAGAGATCTGCCTTTAAGGCATGTAGCTCCTTAAAACTCTCTGTAGTTAGATGTAGTTATTCTAAATCAGTTGCTGAGAGAGAACCCAAATGTGGAATAAATTGTACAATACTTAAGGAAGATACATTTGAATGCTTCATGTTTAAATTAGCCATAGATTTGTCCATTGTAGAAGTTTTGATCCATGAAATAACCAGCAAAACAGTTAAAGCCCATGCTCAAAGTAAAATGGAACCCTTGCTCTGGGTTTGATAAAGTAGAGGGGAGTTAGGAAGAAGCTTGCAGAATCACAGAATAATTTGGGTTGAAAGCGACCTTTAAAGGCCATCTAGTACAACCCCCCTGCTGTGAGCAGGGACATCTTCAACTAGATCAGGTTGCTCAGAGCTGTGTCCAGCCTGACCTCGAGTGTTTCCAGGGATGAGGTGTCTACCACTTCTCAGGTCAACTTCTTCCAGTACAGCACCGCTATCCCTGTTGCTTTATTCCAAATTTGGTTTTGACAGAGTCATAAGGCCTTCTCCTATGCATTTCTCATGTCGTAATCCTTATAGAAACTCTTCTGTAGGTGAAAAGTTTGGGAAACTTGAAAAATGGAAGTACTGTGAACTGAAGGATTGTATGTATTTTTATGTAATGCAATACAAAGGATTATCCAAAGATAAATATGATGTTGGGGTTTTTGTGACACAGAGCTGTCGTTCTGAAAACTGATTCCTTAAGGACTGCGCCCTTTTATTGCTGCTTGGCTTCCAAGATCTGGAATTCAACTTTGGAGTTTCTTATTAGGAATATAAATTTCTTTGTTGTTTCTACTGGAATACCAACATTCTCTTTCCACGATGTAAAACCTGCCCAATGCTAAGATTATAGCTGATTTAGAGTTGTAATAGTCCCATTTACCTTGCGGATTTTTGTATCGGAAAAGGAAGATGGCAAAACACTTGCTTTTTCCTGTTGTCTATACTGCAGTATTATCGTGATATTTGGAAGTAAATAGTACCAGCAGTGTTAGATTTTTATATTCTGTGTAACAGTGACTTATGTACAAACACCCTTCTCTCTTGAAACGGTTCTTGTAGTGTCATTTAGGTTTATCAAATCAAAGGAACCCTACTAGGGCCACTATTTATATTGGTATGATATATCAGTGCTGCAAGATGTCTGCTTCCAAAGTTGCTTGCTAAAACCAAAAGCTTGATTAGTGTTTTTTATTGTAATGCTTTATATGCAGTAGTTTGTATTTGCTGATGAAATATGTTCGTCAAGTAATTACTGTTTTTTAACAAAAAGTAGTTGAGCTGTATAGCAGTATTTTACTAGCATTTAAAATACAGAATTCTCTTTAATTTTACTCAGATTTCATTTATTAAAATTCACTAATAAAATGTAAGACTTCAGATGGAGCAAAATCAGAGTTTTCTTTTATGGAAACAGACTCTTGCACACTGACAAGAGCTTGCTGAATGCAGTATTTCTGCTTTTGTAAGAAGTTTTGAAAAGCGTGTTTTTATATACTAAACAAAAAACTTTCTCACAGAAAAGTTTAAAAAAAAAAAAGTTTGGAAGGATCAAAAAGTGCCAGCTTTGAAACTGAGGAAAAAAAAAACCCTCAGGACTTCTGCCAAAGCACCCTCAGTATTCAGAATACTTGTGGTTGATGGAGACCCCGGGGCTTGGGACTGTTCAAATATCAAGTTCTGGAGCTGGCCCAGAAGATGACAAGCTGTGAGTGTCCCAGCAGGGCTCCCTGGTGCTGTAGAGCCGGGAAGTTTCCACCAGCCCTTTACATACGTACCCTCCCAGTTTGTACTCCCTGCTGCAGAACTGGGAGCTGGGTTTTGCATATTTTCAGTCAGCTTCAGAGCAACAAAAGTGAAGTATTTGCATGACTGGAAACACACAGCTTGGAAACACAGGAGTGCTGGAGTGGAAATGTTGCCTGTGTTTGAGCTGCTTTCATGTTTGTATCTTGGTGATTTCAGGGTGCTGAACAGTTTCTCTAACTTTTCTTTTTTCCTCTCTGATTCTACAACAAAATTGCAGACAATGTAGTATAGTCATTTTTCTGTGTTTCTTAAACCGTAGATTATAGGGTAGGCCCTTTAGCAGCATCAAAAAGGCTTAAATGGGGTTGCAAAACGTTAGCTAGCAATAGTAGCTCTGCTCCTCCAGACTAGAGGAATGAAAACTGATTTTCATTGCTGGCTGCTCTTTACTGCTTTTGGGCTGAGGAGGCAAGTTTAATATGTATATTACTTTTCCCCTTGTGCTTCCTGTCTGTCTGTCTGTATTTATCCCCCACCCGCAGATGGCAGGTCCTCAGTGCCAGGGGCTGTCCTCTTTGTCATGAACGTGCAATCTGCAGTTGAGTACTGTGAGGCATTATGTGGTATTAGTGCTAAGTTGTAGTGATTCCTTATTCACGGTGCATCAGTGACAGGTTTGCACTGCTTGGTTTGGAATTCCTTGTGTGTAATTGAAAAAAATAATGTTAGGAAACATTGATAAGATGGTGACTTCGACTTTTTCTGATGGTGACTTCGACTTTTTCTGAGCAGGTACTGAACAGGGAGTAGGTTGTTGAGGGTGAGGGGTTGTGCATGTGGTGGTGGTGTCTGGAGGGGTTTGAATGGTCTAAGTTCTGTAATTGTCTTCTGTGTGTTAGAAGTGACTTCTTGGGTATCAGCTCTAGTTTTGCTATCAGATCTCTCTCTTTAATTTTCTTCTTGTACACTGCTAGCTCTCAAGTAGGAATTCACCAAATAAGGTTGTTTTGGCAAGGGAGAGGAATGCTTTTCACAATAAAATGTCAATTAAAGTGTGCATTTATTTTACCATAGTTGTGACACAACAGTTGAATTAATAGAAATGTCCCTTGTATTTGAAACTACTGAAAATATGTAGACATCTAAGCAGAGCTTAGGCCAGAACCAGGCTGCCAACTGATGATCCGTATCCTTTGTGATTTCTCAGCAGCCTTTCCTCAGAGAGCAAACTGGTTGGTGCTTGTTCATTTTTATCACTCCCTGTCATGTGAAAGTTATGTTATTTTTTTCTGATTAAGCTATAAACTGGTGCAGGGAAATTTGCATTGATCCTGAAAGAGTTGAGAAATATATTGTGCTAGTCTTTTAAAAAGTGAATCTTCCTCAGTACGTATTGTGTACAGCTAAGTAAGTTCTCTCACTTGCACGTTCTAAAGGACCTTAGATTAGCCTGAACTAATGAGAAATGTTTCCTGCAAAATAAATTATATTTCTGCCTTCTCTTTGCTTATTTACAGTAAACAAAACAGTTGAAATTGGATTTCAGTATTTTTTGCCCCTACTCACTCCAGCTTCTTTTCTATTTTCTTTTTAAAAAATAACTGCTGAAATTAACATGAAACTTTCCAAAGAAAACGTTTCTCACTAAATGTTGCACGTGAAAATGACACACCATTTTTAACCATGTAGGACAGCCTCAAGTTCCTGTCTCTGAAGACAAGTGAATGGTGATTTCTAACTGATGGGTTAATCTAAAGATGTGATGAGCATCTGTCAATCTGTATGTCAGGAAAACACTAGTTGACTATGTAGGTATTAAGAGTTCCTTAGGGAGAAGCATGCTTGTCTTAGTAAATGTGACTAACATCTTTAGAGTAATTATGTTTTCTAAAATATAAAATGTACAATATTTAGAAGATGCACTTTTATGCAGTGTTTTTTCATAACTCATACAGAATGCTAAAACATACTTTTTTATTTTAAATAAAACCTTTTTTCCCCCCTCTTACCACAGGATAATGAGAAAAGGACCCCTTTACATGCTGCTGCCTATCTGGGAGATGCAGAAATTATTGAACTACTTATTTTATCTGGTATGTCCTGTTCCTGTTAATGGAAAAAAAAAACAAAAACTCTATGCACATCCAAAGAAATATTTATGTACATCTTAGTCTGTGTAGCTTTTACCGAGATATGTAATGTACTAGAAATTAAAGATGTTTGTACTGAAATTTTGGGTTCCAGACTTATCAGTGTTATAATACTGTGTAGTTCTGCTCTTAAAATATTTCTTTGTAGAAAGATTTTTCAGTTATAGCTATTTTTATTTATAGCTTGATCAGCTTTAGATAGTTTAACTCTAGTTTAAAGAAGTAATAGTGTATATGTTATAGGTAGATGTTAACAGAATTGCTGTGGTTCTGAGATGGCCTTCAGAAAAACAATTAAAGTTGAACATAGAAGATGGCATCCAGAGTGGGTTATTATTTTTAAGTATCCTTTGCTGTTGGCTTAAATGAACAGAATGTAATTAGGATCAGCTGGAAATCTTTTTTTTCTATTAAGGCAAAGTGCAAGTTCTGTAAAGCAGTATACTTCTGCTTTAAAAAAAAAAAAAATAAAGGCAGAAAACAAAAAAACTGAACCAAAACACCTGAAAGCAAATGTTCATGACTGAGATACTGGATTATCTTTGATCTTGGACAAATCTACCCATTCAGGTAGTTTGAAGCTGAATTCGTGATATGGACTTTTAAGGTTAAATATAAATAGTAAAACTCGTAACAGTCCCAAAGAACTATTTTAATCTTCAGACAGTTTAATGACACATCATACTTGTGCAAAACTGGCTATTTCCATCCCCCACGTACCTCCTCCCTATCAACCTTTAATAACAAATTTTTAAGACTGGAGAAGTCACTTCCAGACTTTTGATTGAAATCGCCAGGCACAATTTAGTTTGTTATAATTTAGGAATATATTATTTTCTCATTATATATTATATGTACTCTCTCTCTCTATAATTATATATACTTATAATATATAATTGAGTATACTTATAATTCATTCATATCACATTATGTATATTTTAGAAACATTTTTCTCATGGAAATACTTGGTAGTGATAATGTGTCCAGAAAAGCTCACCTGTGTTGCTGAGAAGGTACTGGTTTTTCCCTATCAAGAAAATAAGACAAGTGTCTGGTGACTGTTGAAAATATATAATGACCCCATTTATTCTGAAAAGGAATCTTAGATTTGGCAAGGATATTTCTTTTTGTTTAAGTTTTCACAGTGATTAAAACAAAACCCCAAAACAATTAACCATGCGCTAAACTTTGCAAAGTTGTAGTCAACTACTTCTGGGAGTGAAGCTTCTGGCTGGTTTGGGTGAACTAGAACTGTGATTGAAGAAGATGTCATAGAATGGTTTGGGTTGGAAGGGACCTCAAAGATCATTTACTTCCAACCCCCCCGCCATGGGTAGGGACACCCTTCACTAGACCAGGTTGCCCAAAGCNATCTAATCTAAATCTCCCCTCTTTTAGTTTAAACCCATTGCCCTTTGTCCTGTCACTCCCTGCCCTTGTAAACAGCCCCTCTCCATCTTGCCTGTAGGCCCCCTTTAGGTACTGGAAGGCTGCAATTAGGTCTCCCCAGAGCCTTCTCTTCTCCAGGCTGAACAGCCCCAGCTCTTTCAGCCTGTCCTCACAGGAGAGGTGCTCCAGCCCTCTGGTCATCTTCATGGCCCTCCTCTGGACTTGCTTCAGCAGCTCCATGTCTTTCCTGTACTGGGGACCCCAGAGCTGGACACAGTACTGCAGATGGGGTCTCACAATAATGGAGTAGAGGAGGAGAATCCCCTCCCTCGACCTGCTGGCGACACTGATTTTGATGCAGCCCAGGACACGTTGGCTTTCTGGGCTGCCAGCGCACACTGCTGGCTCAAGTATCTCTGTCTTGGACAAAGGGCTTGTCCATAAGGAGCGAGATTTCTAGTTCAGATATTAATGAAACAAGATGCTGATTGGGGGATGGCAGTAGGGGAAAAGAGGTTAGTCATGCTATTTGGGCACATAGCCTGGGGCTATGTATAAGACAAATTGGAGAACAAAGGAGGGAAGTTAAGAACTAAGAATTAAGGCTGCACAAATAGTCCAAAGTTGAGCTGTTTTGTGGAGGAGAGTTTGTGGGGTGCCGCTGTGTCTGCAGATTGTTCAGGAAGACTGGGAGGCATTGATACATCTTAGATAATATTTTTTTAATGAAAATCATTGCTTACACAAAAAACACACATTGAGTAGCTGCAAAGTGAAAAGCTTTGGAATATATAGGCAATACCAGTCTAACCGCGTGCTGATGTGCTATGCTGTGGACTTCACTTACATGTTGGTGCCTTGCTGTGAAAGCACAGCCTTCTGAATTTCGGAGGAGCTGCACTGGGAATGAATCAGGGTGGTACAGGATGGTGAAGAAGGCGCAGGTGCCAGTAGTGAGTGACGAGGGGCATTACCTGCAGGATGAGAAAGTGATGTCTGTGTGTTTTGGCTGTTCAGTTTGAAAGGCTGTGCTGTACTTGGGCACTAATCTGTGTGTTACCTGCTTGCAAGCTGTGGTTTTAGTGAAACGGCTTAAACCAGGCTCTTTAAAAAGTAGTCACCAATTAGTTGGTCTTTCTCATTTCCGAATGCATAATTTGAAATCTTTGTGAAATGTGGGTGCTCACAGCTGTATCTGAAGCGCCGCACCAGCTACTTCTCTGAGAAATCAGGTCTAGGTGTCTCAAAATGCACAAGCCAAGATTTTTCTTCTAACTCTCTTAATTGGAGGGTGGGGAATAGAGGTTAAGTGTATTTATCCTCTCCATTTCATAAAGATACGGAAAATTCATCTACTGTGTTTCAGCTGGAAATCAAATCTCTCCTTTGAGACAGATGTATAACGTTACATTTTGTCGTAATAGATGACCGTTAGGGAGCAAATAAAGAACATCTGTTGCAACAAGGTTTGAAGAACACTTGCAGTGTTGCAAGACCTTTTTGAACAATGAGAAAATAGTTTGAATAAATAATGCTTCTGAACAGCAATCCCCTCTTTGTAGTAAATTTGTATGTAAAAAATTTTGTATGTGGCTTTAATTGACCTGTTGTAACGTATTTGCACAAGGCATTGCATTAAGTAGTGTAGCCTGCTTTCATTGTGGCATTTCTCACCCTGTGAGAGCTTGGCTTTGCAACTTATGATGTCCTCTAATGTAGTTTTGCTGGAAAATGTTATTAGGAACCACTTTACAGTTTTTCTTCTGTGTAAGCTATCCTTACTAAGACAGTTTGCTTTGACTTTTTTATTCTTTCTTCAAACTAGACCTCAAAATTACTGAAATTAGTATTAATCTTTCCAATGTTGAGTGGCTCTTACCTGATTCTTTCTCATTATTTTCTATTCTTAGCTGCAGTGCATATCATACGTTTCCTAGACACAGTTGTGTTTTTAAAATTTGATTGGAATGTCTTTTGCATCCCCCTCCAGGGTATCCACATTGCTTTCAAGTATGTATTTTGGATCATACGTTACTGTTACAGTATCTTTGTATTCCTTCGCTATAAACCTAAGCAACCCACATTCCACATTCTGTAGATATAACCGATTCAACCTGTTTGCAGACTTCTGTAGGATAAGTTTCCAGTCGTACAAGCATACTTACTAAGTTTTTTAGTTCTTGAGATATTTTTCTACCAAACCTCAAGCTTGCTCTGTGACTTCTCCTATCATAGTCTTTCACCTGAGCAAGGGACCTGAAGGTGATGGTTTGGATGAAGACTCTGAACAGCAAAAAAAAATTGTTCCGATGACTCCAGTTTTGGGGCTGGACATTTAGATTGCCTTTTAGTTTTTATCTTGAGACGGTGCTTCACTGAACACTAATAAACTGATCCCCTTAGGACGGAAACATCTTGCCAGCAAATTGTCGTACCCCTATGGTCTGTGGAAGTCTAAATATTTCAATGGTCTCTCATTGTTAGATAGTAGCTAGATAAGCAAGTACTATTCCTAAATTTGTTCGGTAAGGAGGTGAACAGTAAATAAAAAAGAGGCATAAAAATGGTTGTTCACAGTACATGGAATGATGGAACAAAAATTTATCTTTTAGTCACTGGAGTTATAATTTTAGAAGCATTTTCATTTTTGCATTACTCTGTGAAGAGTCGTAACACCAATCACAGTTGTATTTTTATAATGTATCTACAGTTCATGCTCAAATACATCTGTCACCTTCATGTTATTACACTGACTCCCGTTGTGTAAATACTGGATGGCAAACTACTGAGAAGTAGAAAAGTAAAATAATTAGGTCTTATTTAACTGAATATCCAACCTGTTCTTTCCAAGAAGTCCTGATTAAAAAAATCAAACCCTTCTTTCAGTTAAGTCCTGCATGTGAACTGTTCTGGGGAGACTTCTTGCTCTGTAAAAAAAATCATTCTTTCTGTTTGTCTTCTGCTTTTTTTTTATTGCCATCAGAGTCTATTCTGCAGGCAAGTGACATGTGAGAAGCAGAACAGATTAGTTTGATCCCAGAAGGTGTTCTTTTGATTAGTATCTCTTTTCATGTGTTTTCTTTAACATGCCATGCAGACTATTATTGCTTTCACTGAAATCAACACAATTCATGAAAATAAACATCTCTATCTGTTGTTTTCTTCTGAATAGATTTAGTTACTATATTGCATTGTTATTTAAATAACAAACACCATTTCTGTTTGTTTAACCCCAAATTCTCACTGCGTGGAGCTCAGCATTACGTGAGTGTGCGGTCAAACTCAATCTCGTTAAGGCTTGGCAGCCTACGAGTTTTTGTTGTGCTCTCCTCCGGGTCCGATGGAAAATGAAGAAACGTACTGACGCTGGGAAACAGTAATAACAGATTTTGGAGAGGATAGTAAAGACCCTCCAACATTATTCCACTCTACTGGCATTTCTTCCATCTTAATTCTGAAGCTATGCAAGTATTAAAAGTCCATGCAATGACAGTCACACAGCTCAGCTCTTTAAAGGCTATCACTGCAGAACTACCAGCTGCCTGAAGGTTCCTTTGCTTGGATTGCAGACGTACCTGCATGCCAAAGGCGTTTTCACAGGGGACCTTCTACACTGGCTGTATCTTTCGGCCACTTCCTCCTCTTTTGACAATGATGTTGGCCGCAGTTTCCTTTTTTGAGCTGTCTTAACTTCCCTCTGGCAGCAGTAACAGTCGTTGCTGTGAAGAAAGGAGCTCTGATGCTCTTTCAGAGAGATGATGATGCTTACTTATGAAAAGGTAGAAGTGTTCAGTATCTCAAGGAGTCTGAGAACTTTGTGCTGCTTTCTGAAGCTGGAGGAGGTAGTGGCTGAGAAGTGGCAGAAACTATGATGCTCTGAAAGGAAGTGGACTTCTTATATTGACAAGACAGCCAA
Organism: Psophia crepitans; assembly: GCA_013399095.1. Classification (NCBI taxonomy): domain Eukaryota; kingdom Metazoa; phylum Chordata; class Aves; order Gruiformes; family Psophiidae; genus Psophia; species Psophia crepitans. The sequence continues at coordinate 186,900 of VWZZ01003378.1, read as the reverse complement.
GTTTTGGAGGATGGCTTTGACTTGATTGTGGTTTTCCTCCTTTTTGTGGCCAGTGTATCTCCATGTGTTGTTTTTGTGTTGAGGGTGGGTTTGTTTGTTTGTTTCTTTTGTTTTTAACAATAAAAAACAGTTGTTGAAAAGTCATTGTGGCTTGTCAAAAGATACTCCAGTCCTGTTCCTCTCAGATTTTTTGACCGTTCTGTAGATCCTTTGCTATGCGCTTAGCTTATAAACTACAAGAAGCTTTCTCTCAATAAGGTCTTACTTGTTATTTTTGCAGCAATAATTTTCCAAGTATCCAAGTTTTCAGTAGGAAATTACCCTAGATTTCTATTACTGATTGCTCCAATTCATATCTAAAATCTTCCTTTCCTTTACAGGGTTTTTTTTTCCTGTATCTCCTCCTAAATGTTCACATATTTTTCTGTCTAAGGAAAAGTTTTCTTCTCCATCTGTTCATTCTACAGTGTAGTGTGAGAATTTTTGCTTGCCACTTTAAATACTTACATGGTCATCCACTCTGGATTAAAAGTGCATAATTTAAAAAGGAAAAACTTCTGAAGCAAATACTAGCCCTTAGGAAATAATTGCATAGAATCTAATTACAGGAGGACTGCTGGTTATTCCCAGTGATGTATACCTGGGATCTTCCTAATTTCTGCAAGGATCACTCCTGAAATTATTTCAGTATACTAGTTGTTAAGACAAAGTTTGCTAGCTTTTTAAAAATGCAATCTAAAGATCTTATTTACATCTTTTACTCCTAAATAAACTTTTCAGCGCTTCAAATACTGAATGTCAGGTGTCTGTATTGCATATATGAATGAAAACACTTCTGCTTTATTTGCTTATATTATGGTATTGTTCAATTTGCTAGCACATCTTGTACAATAACAAAGGAAAAATACCATCCTTGACAGTCTAAAAATAAAGACTGCAAACAGAACAGTGGAAGGTAATTCAGTCCTGTGAGCAAAGATGAAAATGTCTTGTCAGTTCTGTTGTGTTTCTTTTCTGAATCTATTTCCAACTAGTGACGCATAAGTAATGTAGCTGCTGCGTTCATTGGGCTTCTGAGGATGTTTACACATAGGAAGAATTCTGGTGCAGAGTAGCTTGGGAATAGAGTCACAGCAGAAGCTCTTGGGAGAGGAACACGGAGGTGATGTGCTGAGACACAGCTGTACGTAGTTATGTGGCACTTCATGGAGGAAGGAGGAGGTGTGTGGCTGTTCCTTGCAGCATTTCCTGCGCAGACACTCATTGCCTATCTCTTAAAGAGGTGGTTGAGATGTTAGCTCTTATTTCAGTGTAAGATATTGACACCAATGAAGTAGCAATGGGACTGCAGAAATGTACGTCCAGCTATTGGTGGCTTATAGTACATTTAATTGTGCAATTGCCAGATACAGTCTGACACAATTAAAGCTTCGAGGATCATTCTGTAAATCAGTGCATGTATTGAGTTGGAAAATGTGTCTCTTAGAACACAAATTTGCGAAAAGTAAGCATCACTGACTTGTTCAGTAGCTTCTGTACCAGTTTTATTAAATAAAGCATGTCTTTCTGATTGTCAGTCTTGCGAATGCAACTTTGCAAAGTTAAATGTAAAATTCAAGGAAGAGGGAAGAAAAATATGTACTGCTTCTGTCTCCCTCCCCCCCCCACCTCTTTTTGCAGAGCAAAAATCCTGATTTCCTATTTGCCTAGATGTGTAACTTACCAGGCTGTGCTAGCAAAGTTGGTGATGAAAAGGAAGGTCGTCTTTAAGGTTTCAGTTTAGTACACCAACATGGGAGAATAAGTTGGTTTGTCTGGAAAGTGCAGGTTTAGGGGAGTGTCATTTATATAATCAGTTCTTAAGTTCAAGCAAAGATGATGGGTATTTTGTGTTGCAGTATTGTACTTGATATCTCCGGCAAGCCCCCAAGTCCTTTTCCTGCAATCTCTTTGGCATTAGAAGAATTCAAATATAGGAAGTTTTACATTAAACAAATGAAATATTTGAGCAGTTTTAATAAATATGTTAAGACCAGGCCCCTGAAGTCTGGAAGATGCAGTGTGGTGGTGGTGGGTTTTTGATTGGGTTTTGGGTTGTTTTTACTAATTGGGAATTGAGGTACGCTGCCCCGTGTTTTGAAAGCGCAAACTGCTGCGTGACTGGCATTTGAAGGCATTTGAAATCTGAGAAACACCCTGGTTAACAAGTCAGCAGGTTGAGCTTCCCAGGGATAACGTTGCATTGGCAGTGTTGTACAGGGAATTATATACGTATATGTGTTCAAACTGTCTTTAAGCAAACCGTGAAGCAAATAACCTTTAAGCAAAAGATATTCAGTAAAGATGTAATACATTTTCTGACATTTACTTGCAATGATCTGGAGTAGAGCTTTACCCCAGAGGATGAAGGCTGTAAACTTCCTCACTGTTGGGAGGTAGGTGTACGATAGATTTGAGGGATCTTTCTGTCTCATGGAGCATCTGAAGAGAGAGGGAGGACTGGTAAGCTTTTCCCCAAACCACATGCTAGGGAGTAAGGAACAGCCTGGAGGGGGATTATGTCCCCATACAAGGCTGTTTGGAGAAGCAGTTTTATGAAATCATTCTTGGCAGCATGTCTTCTTGGGGGAATCTTAAGGGGGAAGTAACTCCTGTTAATGTAAAATATTACTTTGTTTAATGTATCTAGAGTTATAGGTCTTCAGATTCCCACATCGCATATGTGGTTTTTGATAGTATGATTATTCTGATTATTACTTTAAAACTTTGTCTTTCAAGCTAACAGTTTTGGAACTCTTTAAGAGTTGTTTGCTGTGGGGAGGAAAAACAAGTTTGGTTGTTCTTAACTTAGTCTATGAGAGATTTAGATCTTTTTGTCAAAAGTCAACTTTGGGTTTTTTTCCTTTGCCAGAGAATCTGCAAAATTTTTGTGCATTGAAAAGTTAACTTATTTTAGTGTCTACACATTACACTAATTAAACTGTGGGATGTACTACACTTAGGCTTCCTTACTTCTTCAGGTGGAAGAGCACTTACAGGTTGGAGGGCAGATATTGTTGTGTTGATTTTGTTCTTTTGAAAGGACCATGTTACTTGTAGATATCGCTTCAAAATTCCTTAGGTGTTTCTTTCGCTAATGCTGGTTTTCTTTCTTGCCAGAAACAACAAACACTTTCAGATATTCTTTTCCTTCAGTCCTAGCAAGTTTGATTAACTTACCTCTGGGAAAAGCTTTTGCACAGTATCTTTTTGTCTTTATTCCTGCTCTTTTCTGATGTGATTTTTAAGCTATGTGTTACAGTACCAGAAATGTCAGTGAGCAACTTGTCTTAACCTATGAAGACAGCTTGGACTCTAAGCACATTTTCACTACAGCTTAGGTAACTGCTGCTTCCTTGGACTAGAATTGTGTGTTGCTCCCCTTATGCAGGGCATGGTGCTGCTTTTATCTCAAGCTTCATCACCTGGGTTGATCTGACCTGACCTTGAATCTTGCAAATGCATTTTCCTGAGGAAAATCAGGATGAGGATTAGTGATCTAGTGACTCCCTTAATTCCTTTTAAACACTTCAGACATTTGTATCCTAAAATTAGAGAAAGAAATCAGTTTGACTTTGAAAGTCTTCATTTCTTGGTTGTTGGCTGTAGACATGAAATCAGGTGGAGTGTGTAGTAACATTTTGGCACTTTTGTCTCATTCGCTAAATAAAAAAGTGTGGCTAGCGTTAACCTGGGAGACACTCAAGAATTACAGATACATTTGAAATACATTGATTACATTCTCACTTACTGATAATTCAGGTTATTGTCTTTTGGGAAGGATTACCAAAAATCCGAAGATGTTTCTGGTGACTTTTAGAATCTTCAGATTCTTTTTTTTGAGTTCTGTGGAGAATTCGATACAGTACGTTAAGTTATGGTATGTGATATGGGATAGTACACTAAGTCCTTATGATGGTTAACAAAAGCAGGTATTTGTGGCAAGATTAAGTCGCTTAAACTTCTGTTAGTGTGGGCGTTTCTTCAAATGGACTTGAACCTTCTTCCCATTCCTTCAAAGTTATTTTTCAAAACCTTTTGAACTTGGAAAATAGGATGACACCCAAATCTTCTGAAATTTGGATAAGGAAGGCACGAAATCCCTGAAACTGTAGCCAGCAGTTAGACCTCAGGCTTTGTCTGGCACTTGGAAGACCTAGGGTCAAAGTGGGAGTTTGTATCTAGCATCAGCTTCCACGTTTTGTTCTTAAGCCTGAAAGGGATGCATTGACTAGAAGCTGATTGACTCAGGGAACTGAGTTCCGATCTTGGTTTGCTTAGTATGTACAACCACGATTTTGTACAGACTGCTAAGTTTCTTGATCACTTGTTTAGCTGGACTGGAAGAGGTAATTTATAATCATCTTTGCTGGTGCAGGTCTGGCAGACTTGGATCAAAATACTGTCTCTCAGCTGAGAATCCTGACCAGCAGCATGTTTTGAAATTTTGCATCTTCCTGGCCTTCCATCCTTTTCTATTCTTTGCATAGGAAAAAAAAAAAAAGTTGGTTCTGGCATAACAATATTATGTTTAGCCTGGGAAGTTAATAAGCTTTAACCATGTAGCATTAATGTTACCATGTGATACCATATATTGCTCTATGGACTCTTTCCAACAGTATTTCCAAACTATTTTTTCAAAAACATAACATTCTGTCTAAGCCATCACACCTCTGTAAAAGCTCAGCAGTTTTCCAATAAAGATGGCTAAATTTCCACTCCAGGTGGAAAAAAATACCTGAAAGGCTTTATATGTGTGTATATATATGTATACGCATATGTATATACAGCAGTAAGAAATGAAATGATTAAGCTTAATCATTAAGTTTTCGTATTTGTTGAAGTTCACTGAAAGTTAGAATGTAGTTCAGTTGCTTCCTTCAGGAAAAAAAAAATTATCCCCAAATCCTTCTTTCTTTTTATTATTAAGAAAAAAATGAAAACCCAGCCCAGGTTTCTGTCCCTTACAGTTGTTTGTGCAACCTTGTTTTTATCCCCCGAGGGCAGGGATAGCTGTTTCTTGAGTATGCTTTTAGACAAAGAGAGCTATAGCAGTTACAGTCTAGCTCATGCAAGGGGAAGTCCAGGAGGTCCTGAAGTGGGCTAGGTGACCTGGTGGAGTAGAGAAGGTCCATTCCCAAATTCCCAGTAGAAGCATCATCATCATCATTCTGTATACCTGCGCCTCAAACTCCCCAACCACAAGGAAACTGGAAACATGGGGAGTAAATGTAGTCTTTTTCTCTATTTTAATGGAGAATGTCCACTGTAGTGGGAAAGTATGAGATTTTTGTTGCTGAGTTGAAGGCAAAGAGTCAGTCAGTCTTAGCCAACAGTCTTTCATGTGCCTCTGGAAGTGCAAAAGATTATAGAGGATGTAAAGTAGATGTAAAAAGATGAGTACACTTTGATGGAAGAGTATTATTTGTGCAGTGTTAAAAGAATTTTCTCAAAACTTCAGCTTCAGGTGGACTTCAGCTGGAGAAAAAAAACCTTTCCATTTTTGACATCATGCTTTATTAATGAGCCTAGAATCTATCCTCCAATAGTTCTATCTCTGTACTTGAAAATATTTAAGTCTTGCTGTAAATATGATATAAACTTCTGTTACTCTTATTTTTTGTTACAGGAGCTAGAGTTAATGCCAAAGACAGCAAATGGTTAACTCCTTTACACAGAGCTGTGGCATCTTGCAGTGAGGTATGCGTTGGTTTTTTGTTGGGTTTTTTGGACTGCTTTCTCTTAAAATAAGACATCTCAAATTACCTTCTGTTCTTTGTTTGGTTTTCACAAAATGAAACTACTCCAAACATTTGGAATTGCAGAACAATTTTGCAACAGTTTGTTTAACCTGCTGAGGGTGTGTACATGTATGTATATATATGTCTTCCATGCCTGAGTAGGATAGGGGGAAAACTATAAACTCCCAGTTCTTGGCTTTGCTCTCTGACATTTCCCTAGTAGAGGATTCTGGATGCAGTCTTCTCATGTCCAGTTTGTTTCTGTTAAGGTAACCGGAATGGTTTAGCATGAGGGAAGTAGAGATGAACTAAGATTTAGTACAGTTTTTACAGAATAATCTTTGCATTTCTTCATTTTTTTTATATGCTTGTCTGTTCAGACTGAAGAAACAAATGGTTCTGGAATGCCTGCAAACATCTTGTTAAAAAAAAATGAATTGAGTAATGATAGTATTGAAAATCACTTTAAAAAGTTATAAATTAAATATGTAGAAACTTTTTGAAGTCTACCAGTTATACAGTTGTGAGAATACAGTAATGTAAATTTGTTATTGTTCCTCTATTGTCGATGTCCTAATAAAAATTTTGAATGCCTGTAGAAGATCAAAGCAAACAGGGAAATGCTGAGCTTGTTATGAGGAAGAACTTATGCAAAACTATCTCCTTTGAGATCCTGAGTCAAATCAATGCTCATTTCAGCGTGTCTCAGAAAATAAAGGGTTTTTTAAAGATTCTGTGTAAATTTTTGTTTGAGAAGATGGAATTGAATGTTTTGATTTTGGCAAGCATTGAACTTCAAGTATTTGACCCACGAACTATCTGAACAAGCCTTGTTACAGTTTTTGCTTTGGAGTTCCCTGGATAAATTGCAATATTTTGTCACTAGCATTAATAGCTAAGTTATGTGGAGATAGTGTTATTCAAAACCGTTTTGAAAATGCATCTCCGAGGGTGCCTTATTCCCAAATGCTGTTAGCTCTTCTTGAGGTATTTTTAGGCTGCTCCTTAGGGAGCTGACCAAAGCACCAAACACTGCGTTTTTCAGAGCTGAGGGACAGCAAAAGCTTCTTATATCAGTAACGCCTGCAGACTGGGGCGTTGCGGTCAAACTGGACCTAAATGATAACTTCAAGAAATGCAACCACGGTCATGTTTTTTTAAATGTGGACTATTTTAAACAAAATGCTAACCAAAGGCAAACAAGATATGTAAACCGGTCAGACTGTTTAGCCAAAAGGCAATGATAGGTCCTTGTCAGAATTTTTATTTATAAACACAGTAAGTCAGAGAAGCCCCGCGTACCTGGTTGATAGGTGTAGGCACTGATGTCCAGCCAATGGACGTACATGGGTTATGGACATTAGCTGAAAAAAGCTGTACTTAAAATAACCTCTCAGTAACGATTTCAGTAAAACATCTGGAGTTACTCTTGAAGCAAGGACAGCTGCAATTAAACAGGGACATTGAAACCTGCAAAATAGCTAGAATTATGGGTTTAGCTGTCAACTGTTCAAGTTCGAGCAATCTCATGTCAAGACGGTCACGCTCCAGGCTTTTATATTTGAGTGTCTTGTGTACTTTGAAACCATCCCCATCCCCTACTCCCCCTTCCCCCACCCACCCCCAAAAAAAAAAAGCCGCACCAAAATTTCTTGAAATTCATTAATGCATATTCACAGAAAAATGTGAGATACACTATTTTTATAGTAGTACTGTAGTGTTTCCTTCTACAAAATGGGTAATAACTGTTCTAAAACTTCCTTGTTCTGATTATGGTTTTTCTTAATATTTCGTTCAAAAAAGACAGCAGTTTGAAATATTGATCAGATTTTTAAAGTACAAAATCTTGTTAAGTTTCTTAGAGAATAGAAGAGCTGTTCCATTTCTCATTTAAATTACAAGCCTGTGATGCAGTATTTTCACGTTTGTATTTGTTCCTATTTTCTTTTTTATTGACAAAGAAATCTGAACATTTTAAATACAATTTATTGTAATAAATAACATCAAGTGTTACTTAGCATTCTGCTCATAGCTGGGAATAATACCTAGCTATTGTACCACAGTGTAATTCAAAATTTCTAATAACTACTTGTGATAACATACTTGAAGTTCAAAGTGCCAACCATTTATTTGTGTGCTCAGTGTTTGAGTTGGAAGTCACTGAAAGCACGTAGTGAATTGTGGGAAGGTCATGGAGGTGATGGAAAATGCAGCGTTCATCATCCTGTGGATATCGCCAACAGATTTATATATTTTTTTAATGCGTTCCAGTTATGTGCACATATTTCAATGGGATTTGTTTATCTTGCTGTAAGAATTTACAGCCTTATTTGTCAAATTTTCACAGCTTGTACATTTAACAAAAGGAAATGAATAATCTTTTTTTGAGATGGAATTCAGTGCAACATTTTGAAATGGTTTTCAGAAGTTTTGCAACAGTATATGTTGAAACCTTTTGTGACCATGCTCTGTTTTATCTATGGTTCTCTAAGTGTACATTTAATAAGCCGCTCTTCTCTTTGCCACGTCTAGACTTTGACAGTTCAAAAAATTTTCCTGACAAATTGATGAAAATGCATTATGAGTTCATAGTACCTCACTAATCCTTACCGGTGGAAGAAATCAGAAGGAGGTTTATTGAGCTTTGGAAATTAGTTGTGATAACAGAACAATCTGCCAGCTAGCCTAAGAAACTGGATAAAAAACCTGGAAATGGTTGACTCAGTTGAATCCTGTAGGAAGTATATTGCTTGTGTTCTTGAGAACATCCCCAAATCTGGATTTATGATAAAGTACAAATCCCAAGGCATACGATGATGTTTACAAAAGAACAAATTGCAAGTAGTTCTATTCCATTATACTGTCCCTGTTTTAAAGTTGGCGTTTCATATCTTCACTAAGTGGCTTGTGTTTTTTGTAAATGCTTTCAGGATGCTGTTCAGGTGTTGTTAAAGCATTCAGCGGATGTCAATGCTCGTGATAAAAACTGGCAGACACCCCTACATATAGCAGCTGCAAATAAAGCTGTGAAATGTGCTGAAGCTTTGGTGCCTCTTCTAAGCAATGTAAATGTGTCTGATCGAGCAGGTAGAACTGCATTGCATCATGCAGCCTTCAGTGGACACGTTGAGGTACGAGTTACTGTTCTTCGCTTGTGTCCCGTTCATTTTTCTGTCCAACACATTTCTAACATTTAGTTTCTCAGTTAAAAATCATGTCTTCCCCATCCTGTCAAAAAACCCAACCCTTATTTTATATTTGAATTTTTCTTTCATATGCATCTGTATGGAATGGTTGTGGAAAATGCATGTTACATCTTTTAATTGGAAGGTTGTTACAGTGTTCACCTTTCTTACGACAGAAGCAAATTTGCCTGAATTAACTGGAGTTAAACTAGGAATAGATAAATTTGAAATAGAAAAAAGAATATATTTTTCTGTTCAGTAGGCAGTGAACATGTGGAATGTATTCTTACTGAAACGTGCAGGAAATGCACGTAATTAACTCACTACTTTTCAAACCCTGAAAAATGACCGCTGAAAAATTCCCATTGTAATTGGGTATAGGTAATTAGAGACAAATTTGCAATAGGCTTGCTTTTAGTGATTACCTTTAGTGAATCCCTTAGTAATAGCCCAAAGATTTCAAAGATTCCACAGGGTTGTCATATATAATTTGGAAATGTTTCTGTTGACATCGAGTTTTGTTTCCCTTACAGTCACTTCAGGGGGACAGACAATTTTTTCAAGCTTATGGAATATTCAAAAAACAATACATTTAAATCCTTTGAAAATGCATACATTTTTGTTTTCTTTTACAATTTTCTTTGTCTAACCTTAAGCAGGATTTTCCATTATGAATAGAGGATTTCTTTTCTTTCTGTTTGTCTCAGATGGTCAGCTTACTGTTGTCTAGAGGGGCCAATATTAACGCATTTGACAAGAAAGACAGACGAGCTATACATTGGGCAGCATATATGGGTATGTACATATTTCAGCTGATTACTATTGTGGTCGTAAAAAGAAAAATCACTGTATGTTTAGTGATTTTTATATACCTCTAGGAAAGATGTTTACATGATAGGCATTGAGGTTATCTGTGTGTCTGCCAAAAAAACATTAATAGCGTCCTCCAAATTGCCTTGTAAAAGTGTTTTTTGTGGTGAGAAAATCAGTTTGTTGGAAAAAGAAAAGGAAGGCAAGTAACTTTGTTCTTTACAATGAAGGAGCTGTGTTCCTCAATGAGAAGAATTCTAATCACAGGTGAAAATTTTTGCAAAAATGCTAAATAGAAAATAAGCATTTAATGCAAGGGACACCTGAAACAGAGGATGGTTACACCAGCCTTGGGAATTGTATTTTAAAAGAAACATATTTCACCTCTAAAACTCCAAAGTCTTGTTTTACCATTTTTGTTCCAGGAGTGGATAATTACTGCTCCCATGGTATTTTTATCAGTGCACTGGCAGTACTGTCAGAGTAATGTGCTTTGTTATCTGTTACTTTCATTTTATTAAGTGGTAGGAATTGTTTTCTTCAGCATAGCTATAATAGATAGTAGAGCTTTGTATCTCAAGCTTCATTTACAATATGAGCAATATAAACCATTGGGAGGTGAATCATAGAAAACGCAGATTGAGAGTTCTGGGCTGATACTGACAAAGGCTTCTTCTCTTTGGCTGATTGCTTTGTTTCTAAGTAATCCACGTGCAACTGCTGATTGTATTCGTCATTGCAGAATGTGTTGTACCTGTTTAGGAGCCAGCAAACATAACACCTCTTTTAGCTTCCAGAAAAGACCTTAGAACTGCCCTTGAACATGTGCAACGTGTGTCGTATTGTGAGCAACGAACAACTAGGTTTCAGGATTAATTTTAGGAAGAAGCCAGTTGAAATCATTCTGTCATCTTGATTGTCAGTCAGTATTTTAGCTTGTTTCTTCATAATTCTATCCAGCCAAGGGAGAAGAATAAAAGCAGTAGTATCAGTATTGTATGAATTTGCATGCCTGGGAATTTCTTTGAACATGAAATGAGGATCTACGATCAGATTGTATGTGATTTGTTGTTCCAGTTATCTTTTGATATATTCTCCTAAATATGAAATTTACTGGAAAATACATATCTCTATGCCTAAAATACCATCTTCTGAAATTGAAGGAGAACAGTCAGGGAAAGAACGCGGCCCTAGACTTTACAGCAGCTTTTTTTCCAAGGTGATCTGAAGATATGAACAATTTTGTTCAAGTTGTAAGAGAGAAGTATACCTCTCAGAAAGACTGCCTCAGTGAAACCTGTAACTGCAGTTTATAGAGGAGTGCCTTGTATTTTTGACAAATTAAGTTAATGTATAAGGAGAGTAATTTCTATACTGCCCCTTCCCCGAGTAAAACAAATTTTACTGTTTCTGACGTCAAACCAAAAAAGAAACACACAGAAACTAAGAAATGACACAGATTCATTATGCTGACATCTCAAGTCTAGGGTAACTCTGCCTTGGAGGTCTGATCTTTGTCAAAATGCCCCTCAATATGCAGTTTGGAAGTAATGTTCATTATTATAAATTAAACAATTACTTTGCAATTAATTAAACAATGCTTTTCAATGTCTGTGCGTGGGGGGGTGGGTGGTTCTTAAAAGCAGACTTAAGGTTGCTAATTGAACACATTTCTGTTCTGTGATTCAAGAAGTAGTGGCATCACGTATCTTAGATAACTGATTTGGAGGAGTTGTGTTTATCTAAGCAATCCTTCCCAGTCTTGGTTTAAACAGTTATTTTATTTCCCAATGCCTCCCCACCCCCCCTCGCATGAGGAGGGGAAATTGGGAAAAGAAAAGGAAACGTGTGGGTTGAAACAGAAACAGATTTAATAAAAGAGTAAAAATCTTAATAACACCAATACTAGTATAAAATACAGCAGGTTATACTCAGCCGATACAGGGCTGGCGAGCTGCACCCCCCCAGCAGTGAGCGCTGGTGCCGCACACAGCGAGCAGCGCAGCTCCAACGAACACGCGACAGTCACCGCGTCCAGCAGGGCAGGTCTTGGGAGCACAGAGGGGGTCTCAGGAACAGGACAACAGGTGGGACCCTCCAGGGGTGGCAGCCATTAAAGAGGGAGGGTCATCCCAGAGAATCCCCTAATTTATAGGGAGTGTGACGTTTATGGTATGGAATACTGCTGTTGGCCAGCTCGGGGCAGATGCCCTGGCTTTCGCCCCTCCTGACTTCTGCACCTGGCTATCACTATAGAAACCTGCATTCCATAGCTGGTCTTAAACTACATCAAAGTGTCTTCTCAACACTTCTCACAGAATTAAGTGCTGCGTTCTGCTCTAAAATGCAGCTTTTCTGCGCAGAAAATTAGTTGTATGATTCTATCCCAGCAAAACCAGGACACCACGAAAGAGCAAATGGAAGCAGTAACTTAAAAGTGGAAATGCAAATGCAAAATGAAAGAGCAGTAGCAGGCGGGGCAGTACCTATTTAAATATGGTCACCAAAAACATTACCTTGAGTTTTGGGGTAAATAATGAGTTTTTCATTGTATGAAGTGTGCTTTGGTCCGAGGACTGAGAATTCTGGTCTTTACAAATGCCAGAACACACATGTACACAATTGGGCTTGTTTCTAAGATCTCAACAGTTCCAAAAGTGATTTTCTCACAAATTCCAGATTTGCACAAAAGTAGAATTAACTGTTCTCTTTGCAGAGCTCAGTTTCAGACCCATTTCACATTAGTCTTATCTCCCTGGCAGTACAGGTCTGAAATAACCTGATAGCAGTGTAAAATAAGGCTGTGAAATCTATGTGAAATGCTAAAAAGAAGAACAGGACCCTGTTGGGCTGTCTTCAGAAGACAACTTGAATATACCATTAAATTGAGGTTGTCACAGCACTAGTGTTCTAACCTAAAGTTTGAAGCTCTGTGATACTGCACTACTGACAGCAGTTAAACTGAGACGTTGGAAGAACAGTCTTCATTATCAAGCCAGTGTTGTGTGCAGTAATTTGTATTACTCTCTTGCAATCTACTTCCGTATGCAAAGCATTTTCTATGACAGGCTGTCCAACCATCCTACTCAAGGTGATTATTTGCAAAATTTTGTTGAATGAAACTTCTGCATGAGATGGCAGAGATCTGGCAAGCGTCAGTGAGAGAGGACAGATGTGTTTTCTGGCTTTTGCTCACCCAGATGGAAAAAGAAGTCTCTTGTTTTTCAGATAAGGTACATTTATTCCAAGTTTAGTGAGTGCTATTTCTTAGACTATTAACAGGAAACGCTCTTAATGAGCAGAATTTAGGTGGGAAAGATGTAATTTATCTGATGTCTATTATCCTAAATAGCCTCACAGACAATAGAGTAGAAAAAACTTTTAAAATACTTCAAAGAAAAAAAACCTGTGACGTGCTCTCTCACGATTTAGAGCCATTTTACACTGCTGTCATTGTTTGAAGAAAGCCTTAAAGCTTTTCCACCATTTAAAACCGACTGTAGAATAATAATAAAAAAAGAAGTTAAGCTTTTCGTCACTCTACTATAAATAACTGTCTAGGGTTATATCCATTGTTTCCCTTCCTTCCTGCTTTTCACCCGACTCCATTGCTGTCCAGCTGCAATGCTGCGACTAAAATGGACTTTCATTCCTGCGCGTTAGCGTCGCGCTCATTAGTGTATCGGGATGTCTCCTCAGCGATTCCTACTGCAGGCGCCTTGCTCTTCTGTTTGAGTGTCTTCCACTGATTGCTGCTTGCGTTTTCAAGTGCAGGTCAGGGGTTTTTTTTTGTTTTTTCCTTCTCTATTTAAAGTTTTTCTACCACTGTTCTGCTCAGTGTCTCTCTTCCTTTCACTGCACTTCTGTCTGATGTAGGGCTTGTGTTCATTCTTGTCCCTGTTATATTTGGGTCAGAAGATGAGTATCATGTTGACATTTCTTTCTCTTCTTTCCTGCAATACTGAAGTAATTGAGAAGTGAAATACTGCAACACTTCACATTGCACTGCTCAACTCTTTTTTTTTTTCTGACTGGTGTAGCTAAGTGAAGGGTCTATCCGTATGTTCTTGGGCATACAGCATAAAATACGTCCCGTGGTGACTGAATGTTCATCGAAACAGCTTTGGCTGTATTCCTTCGGGTAGACACTTCCTATTCAAACCTCTGCACATTCATTTAGTCATTGAAAATGCAAAGACCATTTTTTTTATGAAGCACTTAAACCGAAGGCTGGATTTGATACCTCTTACTCACATGTGTGACTGGCTAAGCATAAGTATTCAGTGTGCCCCCCACTACTTTTTTAACTAAGGTAAGGGTGTCACTTGAAAGGTGAAACAAAGAATCCCACATCAGTCTGTACAAAGAGGGAAAGCACTAAATTTTTCCTGGCCTATTTAACTGAAGTGGGCTCCTTTGTTCTGCAGACTTTGTTACGATTATCCGTATGTTTTCAGCCATTGACTCGTTTGGTGGTTAAATTAACGACCGAGCAAGAACGACACATTTTTTGGTTACCTCATTTTCACAGCTTTTCTGTTGGCGTGCAGTATCACGGCCTCATGCCAGTAAGCGGGGCAGCGTGCAGGCATGGCGAAGGGCAAAGCTGGGTTGCCCATGGTGGCAGCAGTGCGGTGTTGGGGCCCCTGCCCAGCCAGAAAGCTGGCACGGTGGTGAGAGCCACTGCCTGCTACCACGGGGTGGGCTCCCCAATCTCCCTCCCCTTCACCTTCATGCCTGGAAGGTCCCCCAGGTCATCCCTTCCCCACCGCCCGGCTGGCTCCTACTCTCCACCCTGAGAACAGTCAATGCTTTCGAAAGGGTATGGTTCCTCAAAGGCTTGAGGCAGTTTTGAAAACAGCTTTCCTAAATCCTGTGTCATTTGGGTCAACATTTTAATGGCTTTGCAAGTAAAGGAAGTTGGATTGGGACAGGAGGGGATGGTGTATATTTTTATTTAAAACAGAATAATTTTTTCTTTTCATGGTTTGTGTAAGTTTTTTTTAAGTTTATGCTGAAGGCCTTAAAAATCTTAACAGGCGTGTTTGCAGTTGAGGTGAAGGTGAAAGACTGACACTCACATTCTCTCTCAAGTTGTTAACAGAAATTTATAATTATTAAAAACCCACTGCAAAGTAATGTTACCTCTAGGTCTCAAATCTTCCGCCAAAAAGCCTTCTGTGTAAGCAAAAGATAACTTTGGTGGTTTTTTTTTTTAATATACAAAATTATTTTTGAAGTATAAATACTATGATTATTGGAGGGGGTATGATGTGGAAATACTCCCTTCTGGAAGTTAATTTTTTTTTTTTAATAGTTCATGATACAGTTAGAATACAAGAACAATTCTTTATTTTCAACATTTGGTCTGAATGAATAATACCTTGTTCATGTTACAATAACTGTACAGTTGTGAAGTTTGTAAACTTGTGTTGGTTAATATACAGTGCAGCTCCATTCTTTTTGTCTTTGTTTGTTTAGGTCATATTGAAGTTGTGAAATTACTCGTGGCCAATGGAGCTGAAGTGACATGCAAAGATAAGAAATCGTATACACCCTTACATGCTGCAGCATCTAGTGGGATGATCAGTGTAGTCAAATATCTTCTAGACCTCGGAGTTGATGTAAGGAAGAAAAAAACAAAGTGAAACATTCTCTTTGTTGTTTGAAATGCTCTTGTTAGTGTTGTAGCCCACTGTTTATTTAGGGGCGGGTTATGATATATTGAAAATAGTATTTGCAGACCTTCGTTCATCTGCTGCTTTTTGTTGTTGTTATAAAACCTTGTTCCCCCAGGTAACTTAAGAGCCTTGCAGATTTTGCAGGACTATTTGGAAACAAATCTGTATTTTGTAGGGTTTTTTGTTCATTTGGTATTTCTGACTCTTAATTCATCAGGCTGGAACTCAGGAAACAGGAATCCCATTCCCAGCTTTGCAACACACGTAATTTTGAACTGCAAGAAATAAAACTCTTTTGCTTTATTACTTTGTAAAATATAGATGTTACTGACTGTCTTGCATGACATAAGTTTTGGGAATTAGTAAAAATTGTGAGAAACTTCAGTACTATAGAAGGAAGACTATATTAGTATCGAAATGCAAAGTAAATTAAAAAGCGCTATGGTACCTGCATGTAGAAAGTGTGTTAACAACAAACTGTGAAACTATGTAAGAAATCTATGTTGTGCATCTTATGTTAGTCTAGCAAGGTGGGGAATGCTGCCAAAGCTCTATCTTGAGAAATAGATCAGAATTCAGTATTGTGTTGTGCACAACAACAAATTTTACTTCTATACCCCTCACCCATCAATGTGCTCATCTCTTCCCTGTGCGCCCCCACTCCAGCAAAAAAAAAAGGAGCAGGGGGATAACATGTTTTCACAGCCTTGTTTGGTTTAGAGATTGTTTGATGTTTTCTAATCTGGATACCTGAACAAGGTACCTCTTAGAATTCATTAGCAAAGTGTATGCGATTGCATTTCAGAAGTAGTTCATAACTAAAATTCCTGTTATACTCAGAACCTGCATGTCCTCACTATTACTGAGAAGTCTGTCTGCACGTGTATACGCGTGCTGCATCCAGAAGTTGTAAATGTAAATGCCTAAAACTTATTTTGGGGACACTCGGTCCCTTTGACCTCTGTTTTTAAAGGAAACCCACAAGTGCTGTTGAGCAATGATAATAGACGTCCATGCTGTGCTTAGCCTGTTGTGTTGGTGCAAATTGCCACTGTGGACGTTTTTTCCATACGTCTGTTCTATCAAGTTACTTACTGCAGCCAGGAAACTGGTGTGGAGACAATTGGAGGAGGTTGGCTCACTTGTAAAGTAGTTGTACTCTGCCTGCTTTTTGATCAAAGTACTACATCCAGAACTTGCTTTTAATTTCTGGTTTTGAAGAGTTCCAAAATGTAATGAAGAAGTTGTCTCATGAGATTAGATTATTTTTTTTGTGATAATTACAGTAATACAGGTTTTTTGCCTACTAACCTTTTTCTGTTTTTTTTTTTCTCTGATAGATGAATGAACCAAATGCCTATGGAAATACTCCTCTCCATGTAGCTTGCTACAATGGGCAAGATGTTGTAGTGAATGAACTTATAGACTGCGGTGCTAATGTAAATCAAATGAATGAGAAAGGATTTACACCTTTGCACTTTGCTGCTGCATCAACACATGGAGCATTGTGTTTAGAGCTTCTGGTCTGTAACGGAGCAGATGTAAATATGAAGGTAGGTGAATCCAAAGCCATCCATTCACTCTAAGAGATGCCGTATGTCTTGATTAGAGGTAGTTTTTCAAAATCTGTGTTACAGTAACGTGTAGAAGTTTCCACTGATCAGTGGAGTACTTCTGTGAAAAGTACTATAGAAAAAATGAGTGAGTATGTTGTTTCAAGGAACTTGGTCATAATCTGAAAACCTCAGTGGGATGCAGCAAATAGCCCAAAAGGGTAAAGAAGAAAGATGACAGTACTGCTTGCTCTGTTTTGATTATGTTTACATGTCAGAAGCCTATATAATTTGCCTTCCCTCGTCTATCCATATGAGTGAGTGCAAATCATATGGAAAAATGTGAAAGAATATGTTTTTCTTCGAAATAAACAGCATAAAAGAAGTCAAAGATATTTCAGAGAAATAGTATGAGCAGGCTGAAGCAGCTGAAGAGTTGACAGTGTAAGATCCTAAGATCTAATTAATGGGGGAGAACTATGAAGGGTGTATTAAAAATAAAAAGGGAAGCTGATTAGGCCAACGGAAAGTCTTAAACAGCTGGGGTTTTAATAACTCCGTAAGAACTTTGTGAGCAGAGTCTGCATGCGTTTTACATCTCTACTTGGTCACAAATCTTTGGCTGCAGAATATTCCTTAGGGAATAAACCACCTTGTCCTAAAATACACAGGTCATGGTCCATTTATTTTCATTGCCAGCTTTCTCCTCTGTGTAATATTCCAGACTGGATATAGAATCATAGAATCATTTAGGTTGGAAAAGACCTTTAAGATCATTAAGTCCAACCGTTAACGCAGCACTGCCAAGCCCACCACTAAACCACATCCTTAAGCATGACATCTGCAGGTGTTTTAAATGCCTCTGGGGATGGTGACTCAACGACTTCCCTGGGCAGCTTCTTCCAGTGCTTGACAACCCTTTCGGTGAAGAATTTTTTCCTAATACCCAACCTAAACTTCCTTGGCACAATCTGAGGCCGTTTCCTCTTGTCCTATAGATTGTTATTTGGGAGAAGAGACCAACACCTACCTGACTACAACCTCCTTTCATGTATTTCTACAGAGCGATAAGGTCTCCCCTCAGCCTCCTTGTCTCCAGGCTGAGGGTTTGACCTTACAGGCCTGACTTCTGTCTTACGTTCAGGAAACAACATTTCTCAATAATGTATATTCTGTCATGAAAATAATCCCATGATTGTAAATATAATAATGCTTATGTACATATGTTACTTACACAGATAAGCACAAAAGGGAAACATCAATATTGCCAAGCAAAGAATTACTGTTTCCCTATGTGCTGGGTTGCCAGGGTTCATGACTGTGCGTATTTCTGATGAAGAAGAAAGAAGAGGAGTGGGGTTCATTTGGGAAAGACGTACAGCAAGTAATGGGCTTTTATTTTTGGCTGTATGTTTTCAAATACACCCTAATTGTAGGTTAGGAATGAAAATTAAAAGCTTCCAACATTTTGTTAGGATAATTAAACACTTTTAAAACATTACTAGAATCTTTATGTTTGAGCTTAAGATACGAGTCTTTGTTTTATCATAGAATCATAGAATGCTTTGGGTTGGAAAAGACCACAAGTTATGTATTATCACTGTAGATACTGACTACATTTAGTCAGTTATGACACTAAATAACCTCAGAAATTGTGCAAAGAATAGCTAATATCTTCAAACGGGCTGGCAGAGTTCCTAAATTCTGTGAATTTTATATCGTGGATGAACTTTTGTTTTGAAAAAAGATGCATTAAAATCAGAGAGGGGTATTTTTGCCTTCCTTCCCATTCAGTTTTAAGTTATGGAATCCAAAATTTAGATTTTATGGTTTCTGTAATTTAAAAAAAAATCCTTAGAAGATTTAGTATGGGTAAGCCCAGGTTTTCTCTTGAGCTTACTCTGAGATGACAATAATATTTTCTGAAACATGAGATAGTGGTAGGGTTGGGAAATGCAGCCTGAAGCATGTTGAGGAGCTGAGAATTTTAGCTGAAGCCTAAGAGCCTAACAAAGATTTGGCTACTGAAGCAATTTTTTTTTACAGTGGAAAGGCTTAGTAGCTTTAGCTATAGGTTGGCTGTAATTAAAATGTGTTGATTTAATAAGTATCAAAACTGTTAAGTGTGAAATGAAGCAAGTAGGGTGATGTAGAGATTCCAAGCAATTACGGCTTGAAAACGGAATTTATCCCCTGTCTCCACACCAACTTGTGTCTCTATTGTAGTTCTGTTAATAGCATTTCTGTGGATTTATACCAGTATGTCTGGATTTGGCCTGTGAAGTTGTGCCTGAAGGTGTGAACAGCCTTACTTTGTATATGAAAAGTTACCGCTTGCACTGTTGAAAAGTGCAAGAATTGAGGCGAAAGAAACTAGTTTCCAAGTCAACTTCTGCTTCCCTGGAAGGGCCTATAAGAATAAATCTTGGGTTTAATAAGAATAACAATCTCTCAGAAATAGCAAAGGGAAATTGAATTAGAGTATTTTGCATAGTTAAGAATAATTTGTGGAGTTAAAATAGGATGCTTTTAGAGCATTCCTACTAAGTATTTATTGAAACCAAGCCTGTTTGTTTTCCAAATACTGAGTCTGAAGTTCAAAGTAGTTCTTAGAATTGTCCTAAGATTTATTTTTCATCGTAATTACTTTGCTTGTGTAATCTGATTCAGTAATTCCATCCCATGCGCAGCTGTCTCTGTGTTTTTAAAGATAACTGAGTGGGTATGGGTGGTTATGTAGGTGTAACTAGACAGTACTATTGGTGCACTTTCTGCTGTGGATGACCTAGTGGGACAGCAAAAAGGAAACACTCTTATTCTTGATGGCAGATGGAGGGTAAGTGCTGGTGTGTATCTGGACATTGGCCTCATCTCCGGAAGGGAATATGTAGCAGAAGATAATGAACTGTAGGCATTTTAAACCTCTAACAAATACACGTTTTATCACCTCTGTAGGTGTAGGACATAATTTTGTACTTGTTTTTGTAGCCTTGTCATTGTCCATGTGGTACTGTAGAACAGTGAATCCTGTTAAGTGTTGCTCATTATTACAGCACTCTCTCCTCACTATTCAGGATTTCCATGCATGGAAGAACATGTTGAAATGAGTACGTAATGGGACAGTATTAATTGCTTTTTGAGCCCCCTTGCTGCTGGAAGATTCAATGACCTAAATAATAGAAAAAGTATTTTACTTCCATTGGTGATACTAGAACGTAAGAATTGTTGCTAGGGGGAGATTTCGCTTGGAGGCATGATAGACTCTCATTTCCCCTGACCCTCAATAAATCTCAGTAGTCTACAGTCAATATCTGAGCAATCACTTGATAGAACACCTTGTGCTGTGTGACAGTTATTTCTGTCTAATAGCAATTACTTCTTTTAGCAAATTTCCTGTGGTCTTAAGCATTTTGTGGATATGTTTTCTCTAGTGATAGAAGAGATTTGTGTGATTTCTTTCCTATTATCACACTTAACTTTTGTCTTACTGAAATTAAATTATCAAGCCTGTAGCTATTCTGTCATGTGCTCTGAATCTCTCTGATCTCATAAAATCCGACAGCTGTAGTTAATATTTGGATAGAAGACCTTAAAGGCATAAAAGAAGGAAATTGAAGTAAAAGTTTTGAAGATACCTCCTTGCCTATGCAGTCCAACCTCTTGCCAACTCAGGAAAGAGTGTTACAAACACTTTGCTCAATAAATAGAGTCTTGCTGTTTAATTACTTAAGGAACTCTGCCTACTGGTTCTGATTCTGTATATGCTTCCCTAGTTGCAATGTCCAAGAACGGAATTCTGAATGCAATTCTCTACCTAGCAGTTCAGCATTGACATGGAAATCATCACTTTCGTTCAATTTTATACCTGTCCTATGTTTATATATTGACAGATAATTGTATTATTTCTGGGTTGCAAAGGAACCTGAGACTGTTAGACTGGAGAGAGGCACTGTGGGTAATCAAATCCATTGTCTTACATGCATATTTAAGTGCATTTCAGCAGAGTAAATCTAGAATTCCATTATGGATTGTACTGTGGTTTGTCATTTACAACTTGTACCTTATTTTGCTGTCATTTGCAAGGAGTTACTCAAGTTGTCTTCTGAGGGTTCTCACTTGACCACCATACTCTTTAGTTTCTAATACTGTCACCTTAGGTTATACTTATGTCTTTGTAACATGCTTTATTAATGTGCTCAGTGGGACTTGGATCTACTCTTTTCTGCTTCATCTTCTTACTCTTCATTAGCCTACCTTTGAGATGGTAGCATACCTGAGCCAGATTGCAGCCTTCTTTATGGAGGAGACGTTAAATTCTTCTGGTTGTTGACTTCACTAATTTATTTCCTTACTTTCTTAGTTTGCCTTTTTAAAGTTTAGGATGTTAGTGACCAAAGCAGCTTTTGGTCGCTCAGTCCAAACAAGCTTCTCTTATATGATAATTTTTCTTTAAATTAATTGATTCTTTAACTTAAAGAAGGAGAAGGGGGGAGGGGGGAAGACACCAAATGTGTAACATTTTTTTTAAAGGCGGAAAATAGTTGGACACAGAGAAAATGAATGGTTGGATAACGAGAGTAGAACTAAACCACATGGAGAAAGATGAAACACAGACAACAGAAGAAAATTCTCCTTGTGAGAATATCAGAGCATAGAGATTGCTTGGGGAAGACGTCACTTATGGTGTGTTTATTTGGCCTTAAAGCCTCCAATGACAGAACTAAAATCGATTGTTCAGTTCCTCGAGTGGATTTCAACCCCATTTTCTCGTTGTGGGTCTGAGAAGACAGTGTTTCCTGTAATTGCATTGTTCAAGGTGGTGTCTGCTGGTCTGTGCAGTGATACAACTAAAAATTCCACATCCACCTCTGTCTAAAAGGGTCTCCAGCAGCCTTGCAGTAACACATCCATAGAAGCTTTGCCATTTGGCTCTAAAGTAAGAGTAAAGATGGGAAGATACATTTTGCACGATTGCAATTCTTATTTCAATACATAGGTTCATATCATGTGTTCCCCCGTCGTCTTTGTCTTTTTTAACTTTGTATTTTGTGAGCGCTTCATACTCTTCAGAGGCAGTGTTTAAAGATGTGGTATGCGTGTGCATCTTTTATTTTCTGTGTGTCATGTTTGCAGTTTTTTGTGTGCATTTGTAGGAACTTTTTCTGTAGTAAAGCTTTCCTGTTACCTGTGATAAAGTATCATGGGGTGGGTGTGGGGTGTGGAAATCCTAAAGTAGTAACAACAGAAAAATCTGATTTCATAAGTGCCTTGACATTGTGCTGTTAAAAATTGAAATTCCCTTATGCATTACTGTTGGCTTACTTGAAGGACATCTTTACTGGGTGAATGACTAAGTGCATGTTCAATATGTGTATCAAATGTGTAGTACCTACTATGCTTGAATAGTTCTACCCTAGGATTACTTGTGGTTTATGACAAATTCCTTAAAAACACTACTTTACAGAAGTTTTCATGAAACGCATGAGCTTTTAGAGTGTTGTCTTCTAATATAAAGTGTAAACCTCTGTAGTAAATACAGCGATTTTCTTTTAAGAAACAAACTTAATTTAAAGAAGCGTTGTTTTGTTTTAGGCTTGGGAGGGGGGAGAGTTGGACATCGGTTGCTAAAGTCATGTGCTGTCACCGTCCTCTCAAGAGTGATTATCCTAAAGGCGTAACTGTGAGTGGCTGGGCAGTGCTGAGCTGTCACCCACAGCTGGAAGAGTGATTAAGAGCAGGTCTTTTGAAAAGCTTGCCGTGTCATGCTGGCTTGTCACTGCCAGCATCTGTCTTGCAGAATTGCATAGAAAGCGTTACAAGGAGGGAGTAGAGAGGAGAAAAGAAAGTGAAAGAATGTCCTTTTTCTTTTGTTCTCTTTTTCCTTTTTCCCCTCAGTTCTGGTGGATTACTATTACTGGCCATAAGTAAACACCTCTTTGTTTGTTTTTTTTCTTTTCCAGAGTAAAGATGGGAAAACACCTTTGCACATGACAGCAATCCATGGTAGATTTTCAAGATCTCAAACCATCATTCAAAATGGTAAAAAGGGCAAGGGAGTAGTTTTGTCATCAGATTTCCAATATTACGAATATTACGAATATTTCCAATATTACGAATATTTCTCTTCTCTTGTGTGGATAAGGGTGTACTGAAATTTTTTGCGTACCCAGTCTCCAGTAGTAATTCAGTTAATGGTGGAGTCTGGCATATCTGCTTATAAAGTTTGATAAGTTATGTTGAAGAAATGTTATTTTTCAGAATGTAGGAAAATGTATTAATCTCTCTTCCATAGCCCAGGTTGCAGAAAGTTTGTTTCATGCATTTACTTAATAAAATGCCTCTTTCTATTTTGCCTGTTAGTAATACTAAATGCCACTGAAAGCTGGACGGATCTTTAAATCCAAAGTAGTAATTCATGGGCAATTGTTGATGTTGCTGAAATTATCATCAGTACTGTTTTTCTAACAAAAGTATACCTACGTATATTCTCACATCGTAATTACTTTTTACTGTAGGAGCTGAAATAGACTGTGAAGATAAGAATGGAAATACTCCTTTGCACATAGCAGCTAGATATGGCCATGAGCTATTAATCAACACTCTGATTACGAGTGGTGCTGACACTGCAAAGTAGGTAACTTCACTGACATGAATACAAGCTGAGAGAATTTAGAAATGTATTTATTAGATTAACAAGACTAGTATGATTTTTTTTAATATCATATTCAGTTTGAAATAGGAAATACTTTGTGTGTTATCCTGTACTGTGCTTTTAAGTAGCTACACAGCACATCGCAATTTGTACAAAAAAGAATTAGATTTTCCTCTAATGTATTTGAAGCGAAAGCTCTGAGGGCTTTAGTGGGCTGCTGCACTGAATTAATGCATCCTGCTAGCTTGTAAGAAAGTGTTTAATCTGTGAAGTTTTCCTAAGGCTCAGTATTCTAATTAGGTAAATTGCTGAACCCACCATACATGTGCACTTTGGCACACAATCATGTTTGTTTTATTTTAATTGTAATGAAACTGTGAGACCTGATTATGGTGTATCTTAGGCGGGGTATACATGGGATGTTTCCTCTCCATTTGGCAGCATTAAGTGGATTTTCAGACTGCTGCAGAAAGCTCCTCTCGTCAGGTAGGAGACTCTTTAAAAATCTTATGGCTACTTTGTACTTCGTGTTGTGGGTTTTTTTTCCATAGAACAGCTTGTAATGAAGTCTTTATTTACTACTACATAAAAATCTTCATAGTTTACTAGTAGCCTGGGGCCAGTGCTTGTTTTTTTAATGAACAGTCCATAGTTGAAGTAAATGCAGACTTCTACAGAAGTAATTAAAAAAATCATCCAAATTGAAATAATGCATCTATAACTTTTTAAATGTTGTGTTTGTGTGTTTTAAGTGGGCCGTAGAAGTGGAATGACTGGTTCAGACCATAATGGAACTTCGAGGAGAAAGACTAGTGTTCTCTTAAATGACATCACTGAGCGTCCTCCATTTCCCTTCCGTGTTGCCATCAGCTTAGTACAGACCAGTCTATTCCTGTCCATTCCTATAGTGGGCACCTTATAGCTCTGAAGGCTCTGTGGACTGCTGTATTAAGAAACTGTTGCATTGGTGGTTTATTGTTAATTAAATGCAACCTGAACTGTGCTTTGCTTTCATTGTTTGATTCCTCCCCTAAGTTGGGGAGGGTATCGAGGGTCTGCTCTGATGTGAATTCTGAGCTCTTTGAACCACTGCTGTTCTCAGAAGGCAGATTTGTCTGAAGAATTGTGGAAGCTTCAGGAACAGAAGAAGGATAAACTAAATGGTTCTACGTTAATCTGAAGGCACTTCATGTTTTTTGAAAAGAGAAAAGTGCAGGGCAGAGGGTTGGGGAGAAGGAAGAGTAAGAAGTTGCTTCACCAGCTTTATACCATCTGCTAGGGAAGCCCGGGAGAGAAACTGAAGGAGTGTAACTAAAGCTACCACCAGTAAGGCTTTGTATTTCACTGTCCTGTCATGGACAAGCTTGCAAGGATTTACTCCAGGAAAGAACTGTCCAGTAGTTGGCTATATTTCAATTGGATGCGTTCAAAATGAGGAATACTCTGTCTCTTTCTGCACATGGTGCTGTGCTGGCTGTGCCCTTACTGGAGATACAGTATGGCAAAAGAGTACTGGCAGAAAACTTGCAAGTGGTGTCAGTGACTTAACACGAGTTGAGAAAACTCGAATGTAAATCTAGCCTGGAGCAGATAAGGACTCTAAGAGTGTGTTCAGCCTTCAGACTGGAAAGAGTAGATACTGCTAACAGCTTATTCTCACATGCTCTTGGTGTAGGGATTGGTGTCTGCAGACTATGCCCTTTTTGTTTTTGTGAGGAAGACTCTCTAATTTTTAAATTCCTTAATATTCATGTGCAGACCTTTTAAAAAAAAAAAATCATCAATCTGCATTGTCCCACTACTGAATGACATTTAAGTGGCTAATAGTGTTAGACAAGCAACCTAGGGATATGGAAAGGCATCAAAGACTACTTCTCAAATCAGATTGGTAACCTATCTTAAAATGTTTCCTGTATATCAGTGCCTATTGAAATGGAAGGAGAACGTAGTGGTGCACACAAAACATATATTCGAGGATATAGTGTAGGAAAACAGTCTTGAATAGTAGTCCTCAGTGAACCACACAAGATGTGTTATTCAAATTTATTGTTGTTGAGCAATTCTTAAAAAGGAAAAGAAAAAAAAATTGCATTCCCAGGTAAGAGTACTAAAACTGGAGGTTTAAGGAATAAGCAAGACTCTTAGGAAAATACAATAGTTTTCTCAAACGAAAAAAAAAAGTAGCTTTGAAACCTGATTTAAATAGCAATCTTCAAGTCAAAATATATGGTTAGATACGGAATTGCCCAGTTAACATTTGTGATCTCAGATTTGATCACACATTTTGGGAAGAGAAGACTACAATGTTCTCTAAAGGGCTCCTCTATAAGTAACTGCTATTTACAGCCTTCACTCCAGCTTAACAAAGTTCTCTCTGGGACTAAAGAGCTAAACGCAAGGATGACATTTGAGTAGCTTCTGGATTTAGTAGTGCTGACATCCCCCGCTTTATTTTAAAAAATAAATAAAATCTCTGCATAACACTGATAAATTCTAGCACATATTCTTAATTTTTCCTATTACCTTTATATATTTTATATTTAATAATTACATAGAAAATCAGCAGGCAAACGGGATAAGAAAGAATATAGCCTCTTGCCTCAGTGCAGCTAATCGTCTCTTACCTTATCCCTGTCGGTTTTACTTGAACGCTTGTTTTTCAAAATACTATGAATAGCAAGGATGTGTTTCCAATGAAGTAAATTTTCAGTGCTTAAGTGCTTTTTGCAAATAGCTGTTAAGATTGCTTAGCAGGCATTTCTCTTTGATCTTGTGGATGAGAGCAGTTTAGTGAAAGGTGGTGTTACATAATGATTTTACAAAATACTTGATTTATAGGTTTTGACATTGACACACCAGATGATTTTGGCAGGACTTGTCTTCATGCAGCTGCAGCTGGAGGGTATGTAAAAAAGCATTCATGCTTTCATATTTAGTGTTCTTTTTTCAATTGCTGATCATTCCTGTTCTTTTTTTTATTATTATTTCCTCTCTGTGCTTTTCCTGCCCTCTCCCCTTGGAATTTATGTAAACATGAAAATAATTTCAAGATGGATTCTATCTGCAAACAATAGATCTAAATTAAATATTCAGCTCAATAAGTAATTATTGGAGTACAGTGTCCAAGTATCATCAGTCTTACCTTAGGTTTATGCTTGGGGATGAACTGAATTTTATTTTAAATTCCCATGGACGATGATACAATTTTTAGAATTTACAGCATTCAAAGGTAGCATGCCCAGCTAAGATCACTGTAGGACATGAGGTGGAAAACAGCAACTTTGGGAACTATGTTTTTACCAAATCCATAACCAAAAGATCAACCTAACTAAATTAAAACCCATAATTAAATTCCAGAGTTTAGGTGGATGAAGTAGTCAGAACTACTTGCTCATCACTTGAGTTGTGATCCGTATTGATTATTGTTATTGTATTGTAGGTTTTCTATAGCAGCTACTCAAAATTGCCTGGAAGAATTGGGTAATAAATTTCATGATACACTTTGTGGGACACAAGAACTCCATGATACTGATATTTTCATTTTTCTGTTTCAATGTTGTTTAAGTAATAACTGTTCAGTAATCATTCTAAGTCAAAAGAATCCAAATCCATGTTGCAAACGATTAAGGTTAAAATGCTATCTTTTCATATAAAAACACATAATCTGTGACACATTCCCTCATTCATCTCCAGTTTAGGAAAGTTACTAAGATAGTGTTTAAACAGTAAGCAGTACTGTACATCTTTTATGATGATGATATTGTATTGAAAATTAATTAAACTAAAAAGTAAAATATTTGTGTTGCAACTTATATTTGGCCTTTAAAAATTACCCATTTAAAACTTGCGTCTGTGCTGGAATCCTGGTAGCAAAAAGCATGTGGCATGCAGGTGTTATTGTTTGTTTGCTTTAAAGAATTGAAATTTCTACTAAATTAGGTTAATGTTTATGTGCTTTATGCATGCCATTTGATATCAGTAAATCTCTACATTTATATTCTTTCCTGATTTGGTTCTCCAGTTATGACATCTATTTTACATACAAAAATGTATTTATCAAAATTTTCATGTGATAGTTCAGTTCCATTAAAAACAATGTGAGAGACGTGTATGTGTAGCAGTTCAGATATTTGCAGAGGCCAATATTAAGGCAATAAAATTTGCAACCACAAGTAATACTGCATTAATTTAATAGGAATTTGGAGTGCCTAAATCTTCTCCTAAATACTGGTGCGGACTTCAACAAGAAGGACAGATTTGGGAGGTAAGACATCCTGGAGTTGTATATCGTAAAGGGCTGTTAAAAGTATTATGGAAAGCAGCATATTGCTGTGTGGGCAAGTCTCTCTTCTCCAGTTTAAATGGTTTTTTAAGATACTATGTATCTAATAAACTGTGCTTCAGCATATGTTATTAAAAGTTATAAACATATTTTGTTTATTGTGCTTTTGTTAAGTAGGTGTTTAGCCTTGTTTTTAAAGATTGACTTCCATATTCAGCTGTAATTTTTGAGACTTTTTTGCTTATAACAGGAACCTAATGAGTTTAAATTGCTGTCATCCAAGGACATTAGTGATGTTTTCCAAATAATGTGTTAGTCAACTATAAATCTGTTGTTATTTCTAGGCTTTTTTTTATTAAAAATCCATTATTTTCTTAGAACTGCTTCACTGTTTTCCTTTCATTGTATCCATCCCTTTCTGCTTCCTTATTCATGCTCTGAACTTTCTTGGAATCACATTTCTATTTTTAGTATGGGATGATGTAAGTTTAGATGGCATGATCAGTACTTGTGTAAAATCTCACATCGCATCATGGAAAATATGATTTTCCAGGATGTGAACAGCAGGAGTAGGACTTGAGGAGAATGTTATGGATCCACAGTTGCATTTTGCTTCAAATGCCACTTCCATTCTTTCCTGAGAAAAGAACAACTGTCTCACGACTTATGTCGTTGAAAGTTTGTTTTTCCTAGGTTTGGTTTGGGTTTTGGTTTGTTATTTAGAAAATAACAGGAGAGGGAAAAGATCGAAATAGTTAAAAATGGATAGAACTAGGAAAAAGTAATTCTAAGGGAGAGGGAAGAGGTAGGACGCTTTGAAGTGCCTGACTGTCTCCTCAAAATTGAGATTTTTATAGTAGCGGACTCTTTCTAAAAATAGAAAATGGAATTCTGAGTCATCTTGGTGCTTTTGAAATTTTATCCAGACTGGTTTATTTAGAGAATTGTTTGTGTATTTGAAGCTGGAATAAGTTTCCTCTGAGATTATACATCAGTACTAATATGTCACAGTTTTGTTATAAGAAGACAAAGTATATTTTTAAAAGTTTTATTTAACAATACCTCTGGTATGTTAGTATAGTTATAAATAAATAAATAATTGTTGTCTCTTTTAGGCAAAATTCTGATCTGTTTGTTGAAAATATGTACTTGTTAATTGTTGGAATTTTTTTGACCTCATTTAGTTGTTATGCAGTTCTTAAATTTGTCCCTGTTTTTCTATGGGGCTTGAAATTACTTAATTAAAAACAATATTTCTAATATAACTTGATTTTCCTCTATGTATTTGCACAAGAAAATTCATATAAAGCTTCCCTTAAGACAGTTGGTGCATATTTTGGCTGGCAAGTACATCCCCTAGGTACTGTTCTGTGTTATTAAATAGCCCTGGTTTTTAATATTGAAATGATGCAGTCTTCATTACAAATACTTGCTAAAATAATGTAAGAAGGATTTAAATTTCATTTTATTTTGCTTTTTCTGTCTCTCTAATGTTATTTTGCTGTTATTTACCATTGTACTTTTTATTTAAATGTGTACTAAAGAACTCCACTCCATTATGCTGCTGCCAATTGTAATTATCAGTGCCTGTTTGCCCTTGTGGGATCTGGAGCTAGTGTGAATGACCTTGATGAGAGGGGTTGTACACCTCTGCACTACGCAGCTGCATCAGACACAGATGGAAAGTAAGTGGCATGCTTTGTACTAAAGCCTTTCTCCTTAGAAACACTTGAGCTGCGAATTTGGTCTGTGTTCTGCCTTCAGATTTGCCAAATGCATTTTTTATATTTTTTTTAAAGATTAAACTTGACAGCGGGTTGTGCACTGTATATAAATACTTCTCTGAGAAAGATGAGCAATAGTAAAATGTATTGTAAATTTTTGGTCAAGTCCTCTAATGCTGATGTCCTAATTCAGGAATTCATTGGGAATAGAGGTTTTAATCCCACCTGCTGTGTAGTGGTTGAGTAAGTTCCGTTTGGGGACGTTATTATGACAGTTGCAAGCAGTAGGGTCATTTTGCTTTAAAATCAAATTCCGATGAAGGATGGTGTGTTTTGTGGAGGGTTTTTGATGTTACCCAAAAGTCTGTGTAGTTATACAGAAATACACTGTAAAATTAGACTGTGAGTTACTACAGGCTTACATCAGGATAGAAATTAACTTGGCATTTAAATACAAGGTGCTTTATCCATTTGATGTTTGATTAAACTATTCTTATTTGGCATTACAACTCTTATCTCTTGCTAGTGTAAGGTTTTGTGAAGTAGTTACACTTTTATTAATGAAATACATTCAGAAACTTTCATAAATCCATGTCTCTTGCATGTGTTTCTTTTGTGACTAATGCTTACATTTCATCTAGTTATTAATGACTTCCATGCTTACATGCAAAGCTTGTATAGATAGCACAAAACTGATGAGGTTGCTTAAGCTCCAGGCGCTGTATGTATTGAGGAGACTTGCACAGACTACCACTTGCACATGCACACACTTACAGGCCGAAACAAGCTGGTGTGCGGCATCGCATTTCAAATGCGTCCAGTGACACCTTCACTGGAAAAGTGCTGCTTAGCGCAGTATCATCTTGTTTTAATATAGCACCTTTGTAAAAGGTGAGGTAGCAGTAGGAACAAGGTGGCATATAACTTGCAAATAGGGTTTTGAAGGATAACTAAAGAATACTTTTATGGCCATTGAACTAATATTTAAAGTACGTGTCTTTTTTATGCAAAGCCAAATTTCAAAACAAAATTATCTGCTGCTTTTTAGATATACTTTCGATTCCTGCTGAAGTTTGCTGAGATAATTTTACTTTAATTGCCCTCTTACAAGTTGAGCTAGGATTAATTTTAGCTTCACAGTTGCTCTGAAAACCTCCAAACTATAATGGTTCTTCAGATGACATCGTTTTGCCATCTGTCTTATAAAAGGCACGAGCGAGAATGATGATGGCAATTCTGCAGAGCTTTGGGAGATAACTCAAAGAATCGTCTCTGGAACCCACGCGATGTTGCCCTTCTGATTAACAGTTGGCTCTGTGGAAGACAGGCTGCAAAGCAGAACAGCCTAAGGAGAAGCTTTTTATATTGATGCAACAAGATGATTAGCAACAGCTGGAAAACCAGTACTGCTCAGCTCATATCCAAAATAGGAATGAAGCTAAAAATGATTACTAAGTTGGAATATAAAGCCCGGAAAAAAAATGTCAGGGACTGATCTATATAGACAATTCAAAGATATTTATGTGCATTTTTGTAGTCTTTGTTCAGACATCTTTAAAGACAGCTTTTAGGGACAAGGATGTTTGCTGGAAATTATTTCCCTGATTGTTCCTGTTTGGAAATGTTTCTTTTATATCTTTGACAAATCCTTCTGGTCTGGAACAAACACCAGTAAGCCTCATTTTGACAAGACTAGAGAGACAAATACGACTGCAGAATGAGATCAACTAAGCAGCATGTTAAGGGAGAAAAAAAAACACGGTCTTGCTATGTTAGAATTATTTAACAGACAATACATCAATAAATAAATAGGAAATAAATCTAATTTATCTGGGTTTTCAGAAAGTTTGATTAATCATGTTTTAAAGAAGCCTGTTGAGGATAGTTAAGTATGCAAAAGACGCAACATTAATCTCTTTCCAGGATGAGAAGAAACAGCAAAAATAATTTGTGTGGTTTGCATTGGAAACAATGGTTACTGAATGATTTTCAGTAGACTTTGCTTCCTGCAATGTATGTAGTGTATCATGGGGTTTTTGTGAGCCCAGAAATATAGAAAGTACAGAAATACAAAAATTTAGATAGCCAGGGCCAGTGATGTTAATCAATTAGCCATGTATGTTAATATAAAACCACTGATTAAAATTAACTAAGACAGACAATTGAACAAATAAAATGTAGGCACAGTAATTCTCACTCAGTGGGACACATTGACTTGGTTTTCGATTCTCAGAAATCTCATCCTGTTTCAACTCAAATAAAAACGTGCAAGTGTGGTTGCCATTGATGAAAGCCAGGCCTTTGTTTACTGGGCACATAAAACCCAAATTTGTTCATTAAAAACAGATAGGCTTTACAGGTAGCTTTTTATTAGTTATGTTGAACTTGTAAAGTTACTTACATCTTGTGTTACATATGTTATTCTTTAAAACTGGGGAATTTTTACCTACCTACATAAGTCCTCTTCTCCTTCGTGCTGGACAGAAAATGGTGAGAGTGCAGCTTGGTATCACTCCTGTTCCTCTCGACTTTGTAATGAGAGAGAGTACTGTGTAATTAGACACTTCCTTGTCCATAGTTTTTCCTGCAGCTTCTTGCCCCTTTCATCTTCGACTCACCTGATTTCTTACTTCCAACCTTTGTCCGAGATGGAAAAGTAGATGTTAGGTCGTCACTTCAGCAAATAGCTGTTGTTGCACATGAGGCTATCGGGCCCTTGACCCAGTACAGGTGTCTTATTCATGTTGAAATGTGTTTCCATTTCATCACACTGGTACTGGATCTCATTCAGCTGATTAACTTGCACTGTTCCATCTGCTGACTCCAGGCCCTTCCTTGAAAGAACTTCTGAATGAGTTCTGATGTTGCAGGGTCATGCTGTATTCCCTCAGGAGGTGTCTGCTTTTGTAGGATTTCTTCCTCTCTTTCTCCGAGGTTTGAATGTTCTCCAGGGTTTTGAATGATCAAGTTTCTACTCTTAACATCATTGATCAGAGGTCATGTAGGATTCCTCTCAGATCTAAACCTGCCATATCCTACTGCACGTTTTTCACATGACATCACAGCATAGCCATATCATGCAACTGCAAATGTTGAAATTTCCTTTAATCGTCTAGCAAGCAATTTCCCATGTGTTAAACGGGAACTAAAACCCTCATATGTCAGTGTATCCAACCTGCCTGTTTGTCACTACTGATAATGGTAATCTGTGAGACCCTTAGATGAACTGTGCTAAGGAAGAAAGATTCAAAGCTGGATTTGACAAGATAATATATTTTTAGCTTCACATGCATTTTATTTAACTGATAAAGGGGAAGCATTTCATAATCCCAGAGAGACAAAGGGATGGCGACCTGTTGTACGCTTCAGAAAACCAGATGGCTTCACCCGCAAGTTCAGGGTCATGATGGTGACTTTGCAAAATGTTGCAGAAATGATAGACGACATAAAATGACGAATAACTAGAGTTATTGATTGGAATCATTTAATGTGCATGCATGGAGCTGCTTAAAACAGAAAAATAGGGAGAGGGAGCGGACTTCAATACCTTATTTTTCATCCTCCTGAGTGAGTGGTTGTGGTTGAAACTCTGATGACGGTGCTCTGCCTTACAACTTTGTGTAATGAAAGTAAGGAATGGTAGGATGTAAATATGCGAACAACTAAGTGTGATTACTATATAAATAAATCAATACATTAGTGTCTGGTAGTGGAAATGTAGTATGCACGTGTGACTCTTGTATACATACCATGAAGAACTCAGCTGTTGGTTCTCTTCCTTCTGTATTAAGTACAGAAGAATGTACTGATACAGAAAACCATACAAAATTAGTAATCATTTATATTAACAAAGATAACTGCAATTGTATTAACTGGGAGGAGAATAGCCATGAAATACCAGTTTTAAGCAAGTCGGATAATTCAGAGGATGCAGGATGTCTGCAGCGAAGGATTCTTTCAAATTTTGGAAGCTTTGTGATTGACCTTAACACTTGGTGTAATAAGTTAGGCGCTCTCTAGTCCTAGCCAATATTGTACATTAAATCAGCGTTCCTGTGTGCTGTATTCTATTTTCCAAATGAATTGGAACAATTTATCACTTAGCGTAAAGTTGAAATTCAACATTTAGATATATGGTTGCGTATGTCAATTTAAATAGGTGCCTGGAATACTTGCTAAGAAACGATGCCAATCCGGGGATCCGAGACAAACAAGGATACAATGCAGTTCATTATTCAGCTGCTTATGGTCATCGCTTATGTCTTGAATTGGTAAGAAAATGTATCGTAGATCAAAGGTGTAACAGCTGTTCTTACAATATGATGCAGAGGCCAGGGGGTTCCTCCACCTTGGCTCTTCATCTGTAAGCTAACTCAGTAGTGGTTTTCAGCCCCTGTGAGGATAAATATTTAAGCACTTGGCAGTCTTAAAATAGGGGTAAGGTGAGGAGCTGAGGTGGTAGATACTGCATTCTGACATGAAGAGATAACTGGTTGAGGATGTGGGATGTTAATTTTGTTCCTTAACTTAAAAATACACTGCTAATTTTTTTCCTGATGGCTGAAATAAAATAACCACAGGTTATCCCACTGAGAAGTGTTAAGATATTTCACAAATGTCATCTGAAAGAACAAATTAAATTGTAGGGAAAACCTGTAAAGTAAGGGTGCCTTTTAAAATGCTTTACACAGTTATAGTGAGTAACAGCCACATAACAGAATTTTAGATAATAAAGCCTCAGGTAGTTTTTTATTAATCCCTTTGCAAAATGTCTGTTATTTGATATGCTAATTTTACTTTCTCTGTGTTGTACAACTTAGTTATTTTTATACAAATTATACTTTTATATCCACATGTATTCAAACATGAATTCTGAATGTTTTTAATTGCAGATTGCAAGCGAAACACCTCTAGATGTTGTAAGTGTGTATTATTTCTTACTGTTACAGTACTACTGTACAGCAAAAGGGAAAATGTAATTTTAAAAATACTGCTTGTTTTTAGACTTAACCATTTCTTCAAAGCATAGATGTATTTATTTTCAATTGCAATTCAGAATTGTAAAATAGAAAATTATTTTTAAGCCTTTTTTAGAATGTGAATATTTCTATGAACGTTGTAACAGCGTGATCTGAACTTGACAATCTGAATGTATTTGGTGTTCTTCAAACACTTTGAATGTTTTAGTTCTACTAGTCTACTAAATTAAATACAATCTTGAAAAAGACCCAAACTTAAAACTTTAGAATACATCTGAAAGTAACAAATAGATATGTATATACAGATATTTTAATCCTATTTTATAACACCCTGTGCCTTTTTTGGGGTCCATTTCTTCTCTCTGGGAAGTGCTTTTCTCTGCTGAGAAATCAGTCCTGCCTTCTGGCTTTTCATACTGTTCTCTTGCTGACTTTTCACCTACTCTAAATGCCTACTTCTTGTTTGTCCTTTTTTTTCCTACTGCAGCTGTTCTCACCTGTCCTTGGCTTGCCTTTGTATGCATTTCACCTATATTATTTCATGTGGCTGCTTCAGGAAACAGGATAATTTTAGATTCACTTCCAGTTTAATTATTGCATTGTTATGCAAAAGTAAACTGCGCTTGGGAGGTGAATATGGGGGAGGGTTTGCAGTCACTGCAGTTCAAACCCTTTAAAAGATTGAAGGGGATCTAGAATTCCTAAAAAACCTGTAGTCCTTTGTTACTCTACCTTTGTTTTTCAATCTGTGTGTACTGGAAACTGTAGCAGTTGTTGCTGAATGTTTTTAAACGTGAGGGGGTTTTGCACTCACTCTTAACTTTTTCTCTGCTAAGCTAATGGAAACATCAGGTACTGACATGCTGAATGATTCGGATAACAGAGCACCTATAAGTCCACTGCATTTAGCTGTAAGTACTTCATTCTTCAGTAATGATAGCTCATCTAAGTGCAAACACATAGGCTTGTTCATTCTGGATTTTTTATTTATTTTTTTTTTAAATAGGGCAATAACAATAAATGAAACGCAAAAGTAGTACATAATATTCCTGACTGAGCTATACAGGGCAATTTTTGCATTTCACTTGAGACTTGCTTCATGGAACAGCTTTCGGTTGGAATCTTCTCATTAAGATTTATGTTAGAATTTATACTAATAGACTTTTAGAAGACTTGTTCTATAAGTAATGACGACTTTTTTTATCATCATCATTGTTTAGCATGAGAAATGTTTGTCCTTAATGCTTCAAGAAATGTTTGCACAAAGAGTAGTGTAGGAGAGGACCTGATGAAACTGTCTGTACAAATATACTTAAAATACAGAGTAACCAGCTCAATGTGTAGCTTTCATCTTTTCACTGGACTCCTCTAACAATTGAAAAACCACAATGTACTTTCTGAAAATGCCCAAGTCTCATGCAGTACGTATATATATGTGGCCCAGGTAAAAATAATCTTCAATTCTGGTAAATTACAGCAATTAGAAGAGACTGCTCCTGCAAGTGAGTTTTGTCTGGGGGCAAAGGTTCTGTATCTATGACTATACATGTAACATTTATTATGGAAATCAGAAAACCATAGTTGTGGATGTTTATTTTCATTACTTTGACACTCTGTCTTGGCACATACCTACAGATTATTCCCTACGCTATTCTTTTATCCTTGCATATTCATTCTGATCTCTTAACTGTTTTATCCCCCAAGTCTCTACTAATTTTATCAGTTATGTTAACTGTAGATATTTGTACTGTATCCTTTTTACTTAGAAATTTTACTGACTTGTGCATATGGTTCTTGCTTGTTATAATCCCAGGGTAATGTAACTATAACATAAAGCAACAAAAAATGCAGTATTCAAACTACTACTGGTAGTTACACAAACTGGAGACATACAATTTTCTGAAAGTAGTTTCAGTTACTGACTGAAAGGATAAAATGGAAAAAACAGAGCAACCTTCTTGCTGAAACTGTGGTGTGTTTTTTTTTTCAAATTAGTCATAGATATTGTAACTACTTACATACCACATCAGTAGCTCTTCCACACGTTAAAACAAAAATACTATCTTCACAGTGTCATTTATGTAATCCTGGTAAGAAAGGGAAAAATATGAAGGCCAGGAAAACTGAAGAATTTTCCTATTCTTGTAGGCCTATCATGGCCACCATCAAGCACTGGAGGTGCTGGTACAGTCACTGCTGGACCTTGACGTGAGGAATAACAACGGAAGGACACCATTGGATCTTGCTGCCTTTAAGGGACACGTGGAATGTGTAGACGTGCTTATTAATCAGGGAGCATCAATCTTGGTCAAAGATTATGTTGTAAAGAGGACCCCAATACATGCTGCAGGTATGTGCTAACCTCTAACTTCTACAATTTTGGCTTTTGAGGTGGATCGTCTTCATGTTTAGAAGTCTTTATCATTAATGTTCTAAGAAATGGTGCTTAGGAATAGACAATGACTTTTCAGGTATATGCTATGCTGAAAGGTGCAACAAAGCAGGTGTGGGTAGAAACCGGTATTAACCCAGTAAATCGTTTTGGCTCAAGGTGTTCTGTTCCACGCTGCTCTCCGGAAGGCTGCGTTGTCCTTGTGCATTCAGCCAGCCAGGCTAGCTGTGCTGACGGGTGCCAGTGACACGTCCTTGTTTCTCTCCTCGTCTTTCACACAGCCCAAACTGTAGGCCCAAATTTAGATACGTGGAGTGTGTTGCCTGTCTCGGCAGTAAAATACTTCTAAAAATGATTGGAGTCTTGGAGAATTCTGTCAGTTTGTGAAGAGGCATGAAAACTATACTTTAGGGTTTTTTCCAAGGGTTTAAATGACTCCCAAGTGTTTTGAAAATAACAGCGATCCTTTGCAACATTTTCTCGTTACCTTTCCTAGAGAATTTCTATAAACCTGCCTTTCTCAAAGTCTAGCATTCATACTATATTCTTATTTTTTTCTTCTCTTTGAAATTAGGCATATTTAAATTGATGGTTATAGTTACGGTGTTACGGAAATGTTGCGGTAGAAAGAGCATTATGTACAAAACATCGTCATTCTAACCACTTAATTTGTTGTCCATGAGCACAAACTGTATTCTTCTGTTTGATTTAGCTTCTGCTAACTTCTGATAGCATTTCTGTCTGCTAGAGAAACACGAATTGTCACTGTTCTTCTGTGGACTGAATACAGCAGCTGTACATCGAAAATGATCTCCCCTCCAACAAGCAATCATTTAGCTTTCATGAGTTGCATTTAAATGTGATTTCTCCATATTTTCTTTCTTTTCTTTTTCCTTTTTGTTTTTACTGCTTGGTTAATTACTGATACGCATTACATTTCCTTCCCCTCTTTCTAAGTCGTTTCGGTTATCATTTCATAACTGTGGACATGCTATACTTGCTAAGAAAATCTGTGTAGGATTAGCTAGGTACATGTTTACCTGTGCCTTAAAACAAGCCAAAGTCATGCTAATTACTGTATTTAATTATTCCTTCTTGTGGGTGTTCTATAAGCATATATTCCAATTATGGCTAATGTGTGCAACCTCTTTTATATGTAAAAAACCAAATACCTGTTGGCAATTGACAGTTGGAATAAATTACTTTTAACACTATATATAGTTGAGAATGCTTGATTTGTGAAATAATTTTCTAGTGTTCATATTTTTTGTTTTTAATTTAAGTTGTAACAACAGTAAAGCCATACAGTGAGTTCTCAAGCTAACGGGCTTTAGTCTGAGCAGGTTACTGTTCTGTTTGAGCTGTATACTCAAAGGCAGTTAATGTAAAACTTGTATTTTTACGATGTTTTACAGCTACAAACGGTCACTCAGAATGTTTGCGGCTATTGATAGGAAATGCGGAACCACAGAATGCAGTGGACATTCAAGATGGAAATGGACAGTGAGTTGAAACGATACACATTCTGTTCTTCACAAGTCATTGCATTTTATAAAAGGAAAACCTAAATATTTTAATTTATTAAATGTTTTTAATTTATTACTTTAAAGGGAGATGATATTTGAACTAGAACAAATGCGACTCTGTATTTTGCAATAAACGTAATGTAGGTGGTGAAAAATGTTCAGCTGAGAGGAAACTAAACCGTGTCTTATTGCCCGGATGCTGAAAAAATGCATGCTAGTAACTTAACCGGGACTTCAGGATTAGGAGATACTAATTTATTTTCTTGAATCTAAAAAGCAAGTATTAGTGCCATTCTCAGAGTGAAGGCAGTGCTGGAGAAGATCACTGATGATGTACATTTTAACAGCGTTGTCCAGAAGGACAGTAGTTGTTACATTTCAGCTGAGTGCCAGTCTGTTGAACTTCCCCGTAGGTTACGCTTTTGTTTCGCTCTCTGCTTAGGACTCCTCTGATGCTGTCAGTTCTCAATGGGCACACCGACTGCGTTTATTCGCTCCTTAACAAGGGAGCAAATGTAGATGCCAAAGATAAGTGGGGAAGGACGGCATTACATCGAGGGGTAAGAGAATATTCCTTTTCTGCCCTTGACGGTTTTATAGATATTAATTTCAAATACAGACTTAATATGTAGTGTTAATGAATTTCTCATTATTCTTATCTTGCCATTCTTTGTTTTTAATTGTCTTTCTAGTTGCTTTCAAAAGACCTTTTCGCTTTTGCCTGTTTGCTATGTACCCTCAGAATTCTTTTGGACTTCTAGAACCTCTTAATCTTGCTGTAAAGTGCTGACCGTAGAGGTCCCAGAATACAGGTTTTTGTTGTGGGGTGGGGGTCGTGTTAATGGGAGGAAGAAAAGCGTGATGCTTGCCATGTGCCAAATATTCTTTTTTATAGTCTCTGCTAGATAACACAATTGAATGAGCCCTAGAGATTAGCAGTTCAGTGTTATTCCAAGAAATTATTCTGTCATTAATATGACAATACATTGCTATTTTTCCAACAGAATGACTGTTTCCAGGAATAAAAATAATAACTGTTCTTATTTTGTTACTACTTAGAAATGTAAAATTGCCTGAAGTTTGCTTGCTTTAGTTATTGTACACCTTGGCGCTTATATATGAGTATTTGCAAACTTGCTATTTCATGTGTCTCTCTCACAGGCAGTTACTGGGCACGAGGAATGTGTGGAAGCATTGCTTCAACATGGTGCTAAGTCCTTATTACGAGACTGTAGGGGACGAACCCCTATACACTTGTCAGCTGCATGTGGACATATAGGTGTTCTCGGAGCTCTCCTGCAGTCAGCTACATCTGCGGATGCAGTACCTGCAATAGCGGACAATCACGGCTATACATCACTGCACTGGGCCTGCTATAATGGTAAAATACATTCCAGTTAAAATACAGGCCTAGATGTATTTGTTGATGTTGAGGCAGAAGGTATTACTGCTCAGAAAAGCAGCAAAGTTTGTTCTCTTTCAGTTCTTGTTAGTCAATGTGACGCTACGGCAGACTTGGTATTGTGAGGGGGAATGCATTAACTGGCTTCAAATCAACCTTGATAGGCATAAGAAGCTAAAGTATATAAAAATGATTCAATAAAAAATTTTTTCTTCACTGATGCTTTTCTTGGATTTGGGAGTGAGGGAGGGCCTTAGAAGGTAGGAAATTAATTCAGTTCCTTTGCTAAAGATTTTGTTCTATGTGTTTATTTCCAGCGTAGTAGAGATTCTCACTTATTTTCCCTCTGAGTCACATGCTAAAGATCAAGAAGTAAGGGTTTAGAGCTTCATTTTAGCAATTACTTTTGAGTGAATAACTGACTAGCCTGTCCTCTCAGCTGAGGCAACTGGACAATACATTGGTTAGTTTGAACTAGAATAACATCTCTTTGTCACATCCATAAAACTAAACGCTTGCAGCTTGGTCCATTTTCAGAGTAACCACAGTGGCTGAATAAAACAGAACTGAAATACGCTTGATTTGTAGAATGAAAATTTGACAGGACTTGTGAAAATGCAGATCTTCAGTGAATGTTGAACTAAGTTGTCTGCATATACGTATCGAAGATCAAACAGGTCGTTACAATTGTTAGCTACCTGTACAGCAGCAGGCTAGAGAATTTTGAAAGTAATAGTATCATAGGTTGAACTTGGTGGTTTTAAGCTTGTGTTACGACTACTGACTTGCTTTTTCTTTGAGTTTAGCAAACCAGTGGAACAAAAATAACCCGCAAATAGTGGAGACGTTTTCATGTAGGCTGAGTGGTGAATATACAGAAGAGTTTGAAACGTGGAGGTGTAAAGAACTAAATTAAGTGTTCTGAATGTTATTCAGACAGCATGAGAACCCTTCTAAATTTCACAGAGTTTACAGTGTTAAATGTCAGTTTGATTTTCAGGATTCTAAAAATGTCTCAGTTCCTAAGTGTAGCCCTGTCAAATATAATCAAAGTGTCTCTGCAACTTTTGAATAAAATATTGCTTAATTTAATTTAGATACATATTTTTTGTTGTAATCCATAAATAGACCTCCTCTTTTTAATACCTAATCCTTATGTTTGCTGTAGGTCATGACAGTTGTGTAGAGCTCCTCCTGGAACAGGAAGTTTTCCAGAAAATGGAAGGAAATTCTTTCACTCCGTTGCATTGTGCTGTGTAAGGAAATGCAAAATTATTCTTCATAGATTTCATTGCTGTATTTAACAAAAGATTTATCATTCTGTAAATAACAGCCTGTTTAATTCCTTATAGGATAAATGACAATGAAGGTGCTGCAGAAATGTTAATTGATACGCTAGGTGCTGGTATTGTAAATTCAACAGATTCAAAAGGAAGGTAAGAGTGTAAATGGGCGGTGGAAGAATGTTTGTAACGTAATAGGCTCTGCTAAATTCTGTAATCGTTAGGAGGTTTTGTATTTGCTACTTATATTAATTCCCTCTTCCCTTTGTTTTTATTCTTTGCAGAATTTTCTTTTTATTCTGTACTAGAAATAAAATTTATCTTTTTAAAAAGCCTGTTCTGATTCAATAAACTTGAATTGGCTTTTCATTATATAGGCAAGTTTGAGTATGTTTTAAGTTGTATGACTTTGAGTAGTGTTTTATGCCTATTTTATTTTTTTCTGAATCGAACTGTATCTCTCCCATAAGCCACACAGAGGGAATTATTTGAAACTTGGAGGTGACTTTCTAAAGGCAGCAGTCACAACTCCAGCAAGGGATCACAACTCCCACTGATTTCAAAGGATCAGAGGGAGGGAGTGCCCAGTCTTTTGTAGCTGCAGGATCACAGTCAGGATGCCCCTTTGAATAAAGTAGGAAGTATGGCTGAGCATGGCTGCGTTGTCTTTTGATCTGTTGTAGAACTCCTCTTCATGCAGCAGCTTTCACAGATCACGTTGAGTGTCTACAGCTTCTGCTCAGTCACAATGCTCAAGTAAATGCTGTAGATTCTTCGGGGAAAACACCTTTAATGATGGCTGCAGAAAATGGACAGACGAACACAGTTGGTAAAGAGAAAGCTTTATGTCTTTCTGCTCTTTGTTAATCTTACTGTGGGTAAAGTTGCCTTATAGGTAATGTTCTTGTGGATATATTTTGTCAAAATTATGTTTTCATTTTGCACAAATGTAAGCCATTAAGACTTCAAGAAATATGCTTTTAGTTAATTCACATCTTTATTTCCCCAGAGGTGCTGGTTAGCAGTGCTAAAGCTGATCTGACTTTGCAAGACAGTTCTAAGAACACAGCACTCCATTTGGCTTGCAGCAAGGTGTGTGCATAGTCTGACTTACCCGTGCTGAGCTTTGTGT
This sequence comes from Psophia crepitans, assembly GCA_013399095.1. NCBI lineage: Eukaryota > Metazoa > Chordata > Aves > Gruiformes > Psophiidae > Psophia > Psophia crepitans. Next base: position 144,519 of record VWZZ01003378.1, on the reverse strand, counting down.
TACCGAGCACTGTTTGCAAACAGTAACTTGTTACTTTGAAAAGGCATTCGAAGCAATTTTTGAGGAGTATTTGTTAGATGACAGATGTTTGTTCTGTATTAAGGGTCATGAAACTAGTGCCTTGTTAATACTGGAGAAGATTACGGATAGAAACCTCATCAACGCCACCAATGCAGCCTTGCAAACGTACGTATCGGCAGTGAGTGTGTTTGACAGATGAGTTTTTGGGGTGTATCTGGCTCATAAAGAGGAATATTTTTCAGGTTTGTTTGGTGTGGTGTTTTTTTACAAATTGGTTGAATTTTAATTGCTTAAGAGGTACCAAGAGTTGAACAGACTTGAAGTAAACTGGTGTTTTGGTCATAAAAGTTCTAGTTTTAGCTGGGTGAAAGGGATGATAAATCTTACAGTATTGCCATTCAGGGAATCCTGTGTGGAATTACTGCAGTCCACTGAGATTACCTGTAAACCAATATTTTTCTGTTTTATAAATTAATTTTTTGATTAAAATACACTTCAGTTAACAAGTTATTTGAGGCAGACTGACTTGCTCTTCAAAGCTCGCTAATTAAAAAAAAAAAAACCAAACCCCCCCAAAAACCCCACAATGCTAACTGAAGTTTTCTTTCATTCTCTGTGTATTTCTCTGGCCTTACATCCCTTCTGGGATCTGCCATGTTCAAACTCCTACCATTCATCCAACTACTCCCAGAGACCTGCCTGAACTAAGGAGTTGAGATAGTAATACTTCTTCCTCTGCTCCCGCTGCTCACCATGGTGCACCTCAGGCAGCATGAAGTAACCAGAAAGCAGGAAAGGGCTTGATTGTCTCGCTTCTGGCTTGAAGTGGGGATGTCTGGAGAGAAGGAAAAGTAAAAATGAGGTGGGACCAGAAGGGGGAAAGTATGCTACCACAGGCTCATGTAATTCCACCCACGTGCCTTGGCTCGTATACTCTGATCGAGACGTCATGGGGAAAAATAGGTACCTATTCACACCTCCCTGAAATGTTTATATAAATCGCAGGATTTTATAACAGTTATCTAAAATATTACTGGTTCAGCAAATGTTTTTTAATAACTAAACTGATGTCTTAAACAACGTCCTACTTTGTGGCAAGATAAGCATTAAAATTTTTGGCTTCTATTTTAGTTACAGTACGTTTTTCAGCATCTGTGGTGTGCAGTAGTTCTTGAATTTTAATACTTTAATGTAAGCACCATAGATACAGCTGCTCCTATTTGTATCTTTTGCATTTCTGGTCTCTGAGTTAAGGCACTTGTTTCCAAGTCAAAATATAGTTCACAGTTAATTAAAATAATTTTAAGAATCTCGAAATGAATGAAGAGTGATATAAAGCAGGAGGAAAGTAAGCTAATTACTCTGTTTCCCGCTGAGTGGTGGTAGGGTTTTGAAAAGTAATCTGCTTTTCTTGCTTCATGCATTATACTATAAAATAATGTTTTATCTCTAGTCACAATGGAATATAGAGGTTTCTAAAAGGCAGACTGATGAAATGCTTCTGCATCTCTGACAAGCATTTACATGCAGTGAGATATGACTGCCAGTCTAACGGTTACTGCCAGTGATAGGCCGTAACTCTCCGATGCGACGATATGTTACAACAGTTCAGTGAAGGATTTATCAACAGTAGGGTACTACATGTTTTAACTTTTTAATGTAATGGAGTTCATAAGCAGGCAAGTCTTTCCTAGTAGCTACTTCCTCACTGTGTGGTGCCATAAAGAGGAAAGTGCAGAATTGTTACTGGAGTTTCTTTGCAAGAGGAAAAGAAATTTGATGTTTTTCCCATCTTAGTTGTTAGATGTACAGTATTTATATGATGTGTAAATAACACACAAGTACAAATACTTCAGTGATCATTTTACGAGATGCAAGCCACCTCTCTTACTTAATATCTTGTTCTAAGGTTTATAGTTGAGTTTGCTTGTCTTCACAGACCTCTGCATGTTGCTGCTCGGAACGGACTAACGGTTGTAGTTCAAGAGCTTTTAGGGAAGGGAGCAAGTGTACTTGCTGTAGATGAAAATGGTAAGAAAAATTTAACTTTGTTTCCCCATAAGGAACTGTGGTTTTAAATGCAGCTCCCTGAAAAGCAGTAACCCTTTGGAAACGTGGGACGAGCCTTGCAGTAGGCTCCCAACACACACACTGAAAAAAAAATAAATGTGTTGGTGATGGGACATTTTAGCCAAGCAGCGGAAGCGTAAAGAGAGCGAAAACTTTCAGAATAACATGGGTTACAGCACAGAAATGTTTGGTTTGCGTTTGTAGTTTTAAAATGAATACCCTATAAATACACTACCTTTGGCATACTAAAAACGGTCCGAAAAACATAATGCTAAAAGCAAAATATAACTTTCAGCTGTTAAGAAGCTGGATTGAATTGCTGTTTGTTTTGTCACGGTAGGTATATTGGTGTTAGCATTTAACAGCAAGTATGAATTACAGTTCTCAGTTACTGGTCTCAAGCTTCTGGCTCTTTTGGGTTTTTTGGCACATAGAAGTAAGAAAAAGTAACTGCATTATCACAGCGAGTAAATCCTATACCTTGTAAGAACAAAAGAAAATGAATGATTATTTGCATATTTTCATGTAAGACATCTGTGATCCTCTGAAGCTGTGCTTCTAAAAGCGTAAGAGCTCCTGCTGTTAGGCTGTACCCCCGTGTGTCTCAAGTGGAAACAGCAGCTGGGGTTTGACAGGAGGGGGAATGGGAGAGGGGTTGGGTTTTGGGTTGGGGTTTTTCCCCCCCCCCAGAAGGGACGTGCCTAATTAATAGTTCTGACTGTATTTCCAGTTTGGAAAGTTTTTCCTCTCTTGATGTTTCCTGTGACTTTCTCTGTGTGTTTCTCAAATTACACTGCTTAAAGTGACATGGGTGATTTAAAGATCATTCCTTGCCTAAAACAGGGGACAGGGGTAACTGCTAAATGAAACTCCCTAAAATGAAAAGATTGGAAAATGCGTCATTTTGATTTCTGCTGCCCCTCCCTTGTTAGGGTGGAGTTCCGACATAACAGAGAAAAACGTCATCTGTATAGAAGTCACAGTTCCCTGGCAGCCTGGGGAATCTAACTGCAACATGTTAAAAGCTTTTTTTAAATTCTGCTCATATTTAAAACCTTAAAGTAACTCTTGAGCGCTCCCTCATCTTGTTCCTCACCATAGTTCTTTTCTTTCTAATAGCAATCGCTTTGTTTGTAAAAGTCTTGAGAATATTCGTAATGAATTATTGTTGTTGGATGAATGTGCCCTTGTAAAAGTACAGTGCGTGCAAAGTAATGAATATTTGGAGTTGAGAGAGCGCAGGGGAAACTTCATGGGACTTATCAATCTGTTTCACCTGTCAACTGCAATTTTTTCTGAGTTCTTAAAAGTATTAGTATGCCAGCAGGCTTGCAAAACCTGTTGCAAAAGTGACCTTGATTTTCTGTGTACCCTTTGTATTAAATGGAAGAGCTGGCAGTAGTGATAGCCAGGTTCTGCTTTAGGCCCGCTTGTCTTTGATTTGTAGCATTTACTGCTGGAGTTTAAGTGTTTCTAAAGAAAAAAACAAATTACGTTCATTTGTTTAGTTCTAATAAAAACACAGGAGAAACTTCAATTTTTCCTGTATTAGAAAGGCTGAAAAGAGTATGATTCGTGCAGTTTGGGGTGAAAGGTACCTGTTAAGCAAAGCAGACCTAAGAAATAGGCGCTGACTTTCTCTTCCTTTAGCATAGTTCAGGTGAGTTCAGTGATCTGCCACGCAAGCTTGGCATTTCAGATAGAATGAGATGAAATTGGAGTTAAAGTTTTAGTGTTCTATGGGGAAACGTGTCGAGATACACGTAGCATGTATCCAGCAGGACCTCAGCTGGTGTGGAGATGTCCCTTTCTGCAAAGGCTGCACTGACTTTTTTTGCAAGCCATCTCTGTTTGTAGGTGTATCTGTGTAAAACTACTTAATAGTCCTCTGCTGCTGGGTCAGGGCTACACACAATTATTGAAAAACATCAGCTTTGGAAAAAAAAAAATCATCACTCCAATTACCTACATTTCGCTTTATAAATAGTTTATAAGATATTTAAATCTTAATTTATCTATATAAGTATCTATTAGATTTGAATAGACCTTCTCTTAATGTGGTAAGATCACTTTGAGGTGTTTAAGAACTAATGTCTAAAAGTATTTGTACCTATTGTTGCCCTGACATGTGAATGATCACTGTGCGGTTAAGGGACATATAAAAAGATAAGTTGTTCTTATAATTTTAAAATAATATAGACCAAAATAAAGTGGTGGAGGACACAGATGTCAGTCTTTTGTGGTGCAAGCAGTTACTTCATCTTACTGTGTCTGAGGCAAGAATAAAACTGTGATATTTCATTCCTGCTTAGGAAAAACAGGAGCTTAAGACCTACGATTGAATATTAGTATAAAAACTGGTTTTAGAGACCTTTTAACAGAAGTAATCTGTTAAATCTTTATGTTGGCCTTTTTTTATGATGAACTGGGATGCTCTGTTCCGGAAGGAACATGAGTATGGGTGTTCAAGGTCTTAGCAAGAAGCAGCCTTTAAAAAAGGAGAGCAGGGGATGGGAGGGGGAAGAAACAAAAAACCTGAAAAGGCAGCTGGTGACTGCTCGTTTCTTTTCTTTAACTTTTGTCAAATCACGTTAGTGAAAGGAATGGCGTTGAATATGGCCAGCTTGAATAAATTTATCTTGTATGTTGTCTTACCTTCATACTATCTCCACAAACTGTAGATACTAAATTGTGTGCGTTTGGGTATCAGTTCTGAGCCTTCTGTTCTGCCTCACGTGCCTGCAGTGCAGTCTTCATCCGAGTGCAGCAAGCTCTGGCCCTTCCTTCTGAACCCTCTCAAAATGTATCTCTTCTGCAGACTGTTAACTCTGAGCTGTTTCAGTGCTGCGATACCTAACTAACCATGAAAACATCTCCTGCGCTGCACTTCCGTACGGCCCTATCGCATGGCCAGCTGGTGCGTTTTGTGCTCGAATTGTCTGTGTTTCCTTGGATTGTGTGCTGCTTTGGGCAGGGACTGTTGTCTTTCTCTCTTCTAAGCATCCAGCACAAGGTCTGTCCTGAGCAAATCATAGTCCCACTGCAGGCTTGTCCCCTGCTTGCCGTTTTCTTAAGTTCTAGCTACGTTTTTGTTTAAAACATCTGTGCAGTTGTACAACACAATAACTTCTCCTCAGCTCTATCCTAAACCTTGACCTGGATCTACTTCTACAACAAAGACGATGCCTTAGTTGTTGAAATGCTTGCTGGTAGAATGGGCATTGCCTCATTTTCCATGCCTTCCTAAGGTCCGGATAAAACTCCATCATGCGGTTTGCTTTAAAGCTATCTGTTATTTAAAATTCTATGTGTGCTTTTTACCTGGATGCTATACACCCTTAAGCTGTGCACTGGGAGTGGTGCAGGACTTCAGACTCCCAAATGTACGTGACTGTGAGTCTTCCTGTTCAACTCGTGGTGGGCTTACCTATCGCGTGCAGCCAGAGACACTGCGAGGGTGCTGCTAGGTGACCTGGCCACCACTTCTGCAGGGAGCCGGGTAGAGGAGGCTTCGGCTGGTCTCGGCAGCAGAATTGTCTGTTCTCTGTGGTTGTACTTACACAACTGCCGCGCTTCTAGAGCCGCTGTTGTCACCACCAATTGCAGTGTCTCGGTGTTGTGGATGTACTCTGAGACCTGTGCCAAAACTTACCCTCAGGCACCTTTGCTGAATGATTAAGCCCAAAGCCTGAGACAAGAGCAAGGCACAGGTCTCCTCTGAGGAGAATTTGAAGTGTTTTTCTTGACATTTAATGAGTAGAGGCAAGTACATAGGGAAGGGGGAGGTGCAAAAGGAGAAATGTTGGAGGATTATTAGAGCCCCAGTTACCCAGAAGAGATTTCACAGCTACGTGACCTGACTACAAATCAGAAGATGATGATCCAAGGGCTGGAGCACCTCTTCTACAAGGACAGGCTGAGGGAGTTGGGCTTGTTCAGCCTGGAGAAGAGAAGGCTCCGGGGAGACCTAATTGTGGCCTTCCAGTACCTAAAGGGGCCTACAGGAAAGCTGGAGAGGGGCTGTTTACAAGGGCAGGGAGTGACAGGACAAGGGGCAATGGGTTTAAACAAAAAGAGGGGAGATTTATATTAGATGTTAGGGATAAGTCTTTTACTGTGAGTGTGGTGAGGCACTGGCACAGGTTGCCCAGAGAAGCTGTGGAGGCCCAATCCCTGGAAGTGTTCGAGGCCAGGTTGGATGGGGCTTTGGGCAACCTGGTCTAGTGGAGGGTGTCCCTGCCCATGGCAGGGGGGTTGGAACTAGATGATCTTTGAGGTCCCTTCCAACCCAAACCATTCTGTGATTCTATGATCATTCAACAGCTCAAGGCCTCTTGCCTTTGGAGGTTGTCACAGTAGCGTTAACTGGCAGGAGGAGTTTGGCTGGACCTGTTGGGCACCCAAGAGGCATAGTTTTTCTCTGCAAGCCCCTAGCCTACTAATCCAGCTGGCATTTCCTCAAACTTCCATGGATTTCTTATCGATATCCCTCAAATAAAAGTTAGACATTGGCTTTTTGGTTTATATTACTGTACACTGTAATAACGTATAGGTTGGTTGAAATTGTGTTACGCTGCCTTTTCAATTAACCGGCCCCGATGCTTTTGCCAGCTGGTTACTGAGATAGGACAGTCTTCCTAAAATCACTGTCCATGATGAACAGCTATATGGAAGCTTCTGGATGAAGCAATATTTAGTGTGCTGGGCTGTAGCTTCTGCAGTGGCTCTCTAGTGAATGCCTTCACCTGTCAGCGTGGGCTGCCATCAGTTGTCTCTCCTCACCCAGGTGACTTCCTCACCACTTCCAAATCCAAGCTTTTCTTGCTGGCCTAGAGTGTCTGACTGTGCTTAACAAAACAATTCCATCTCTGTTCCAAAGCCCACTAACTTCGGGGTTGGTTTTGTAACTGAAAGTTAAAAAAATTCTATTTGGTAATGCATTTAATTGAATAATTTGGGTTTGGTGTTTTTTAAACAGTGCAGAACTAAGCAATACAAAATACTTCTGCAGCTGAAAGATGACATGATCTTGGAGAAAGTTTTACATTGTCTTTATTTTAAGGTTTTGGTTTTTTTCTTGACTTTCTAGGTTACACACCAGCTTTGGCCTGTGCGCCCAATAAGGATGTGGCTGATTGCCTAGCGCTCATTCTGGCCACGATGATGCCCGTTTCGTCGAGCAGCGCATTACCTTCCCTTACATTCAATGCCATTAATCATTACACCAACACCTCAAAAACTGTCACCTTCGATTCCTTGCCAATCATGAGGAGCGACCATAGCTCCTACTGTACTTTCAACAACATTGGCAGGGAAGGGGGCTACCCATATACAGAAGAAGACGAACTCAATGACTCAGATTCTGAGACCTATTAGAAGTCACATTTTGTAGGTCTGAAGAGTGAACCCTTGTGCTGGAAGGTCAGACTTGTGCTTTTGGAAAAAGCACATCAGTGTTTGAATACAGAAAGAGGGCGGACCTTGGAGAAGATGTTTGTTTTTTTTTATTGTGGTTGCATATAAAAGAAAAACAAAACCTGTGAGACTCTAGGAGGATTTTTAAGAGCATATTTTGCAGAAGCAGCATAAAATTCTTGAAAAAGTACTTGGAATCCATGACGCAAAAAAAAATAAATAAAGAATGTCAAAACTTTTGTTTAACTGTATTCTACCATTCTGTTTCTGGTGCCAGGAGTAATTTCTGCAGACGGGGCACCCTACTTGATGTAAATGAACAACACTATTGTACAACACAAAGGATGCTAGATTGAAATACTATCAATAAACGAAAACCTTTTTGAAGGCAATAAATGAGTTTGGTACAGTAGGCATTGTTTGTGCTGCAAATTGCCAAAGGACCAAATAACTTAGATTTTTTTTTTTTTTTAATTAAATACGTTTTGGTGAAAACTGGAATAGGTTATTTGAGAAGCTGTTTCAACCAAACCTTGATTACTTCTGGAAAAGAAGCTTAGATTTGGTTTTAAATGTTGATTTATTTTTTTTTTAATCATCTGAAAGCCTTCCGACACTATTAAATGTACCGCGAAAGACAGCAGATGTACCTTTTAAGTTTTGTTTTCTTTTTCTTTTAGGTGAAATGAAAACAAACTTGTCATACTTTTATAATACTAAAATTAAACCAGCTAACAAGGTGAAGTCAGGGTGAAAAATGTACAGTGTAATAAACGGGGAAGGGGTGGGAGATGTGGGAGGGAAGCAGTAATTGTTGCACAGTTTTAGAGTTTTTAACTTTTGGGTTTTGGATTGAGATTGTTTTTTTAATTTAAAAATACACGAGTATTTGGAAACTATGAAACTGCATAAAAAAACTGAAATGTCTTGATAACCCTGTTGTGACTGAGAATTCTTTTCAGTAATTTGTCCACTTCCTTCCATCATAAATTTGTATGTAAGATTAAGACTGTATATCCCTATCACTTTTTTTTTTTTTTTAAATCCTGGAGTTACAAGGGGGGGAGGCGAATTTGAGAGTATATTTCCCTATTAGAGAAAAAAAGTACAGTGTCTGGTCTGTGGGAAGAGCTGTGTATCTTTGTTGTGCTCCATTTAGAAAATAAACAGCAGAAACAGGTCCCTGTAATGTAGTTCAGATTTGCCCGAATTCCTTTTTTTATTTATAACAGACTACTGTGGGTTTTTTAATTGCCTGAAGAATGAAAAACTGACATAAGTAAGCTGAAATTTTCTCTGTTAAATATGAATATTTACTTTATTTGGCTCTGCTTTAACTATAACTGTTACTTCTCAAGTGAATTTGTTTATGTACATGCAAGGAATCCTTGCATGTCCTGGTAAAGTACAAATAAATTACTACAAACCGATTCCAATTTCCTTTTTATCCTTTTTGTATTGTGAAACTGGAAATCTTTATGATATTGTAAATTATCAGCTGGTTTTCTGAGCAAAGTGTGGAAACACGGGACAATATTTTGATCTATTTGATAATTTTGTGGGGTTTTTGAAGAATTAATGAGCATGTACATAGGAATAGTGACTGCTTGAATACTGTATTTACCTGCACTCTTTCAGTACTTCAAGATTCCTGTATATTTTACGGAGTATAATAAAACCCAAATGTGAGTTCTACTAATGAATAATGTATTTGTATCTGCTAAGCATTAATAACGACGTCTCCTTTGTTGAACCGTTGGAATTTATAAAATTTACTTCACAAAGGCTTTGCCAGCATTTTAATTCTGAAGCGAAGGTGAGCCATTTAAAGTCTTTCTAAATGTTAAATTACTTCATTATTCTTTTTAAGTCTTACCTATTTGTGCCTGCGTTCATTGTTTATATTCGCACCACGTCCGTGCGCAGAATTGGATGACTTCAGGGAGATGGTGATTGCTGCGTTTTCTTCCCTCTGCATCTTTCAAAGCACAGGGCTGTGGGAGTGACGAACGTGCCCCGGCTGAGCGTGCGGGCAGCACGCTCGAGATCCGGACTGACCTGTCTCGAGACTCGCTGCATCTGTTCACATCCAGGGTTGAAGCGACGCAGACCTCGTGGCACACAACATGCCTGCTGGGTGAAAGGTAACAACGGCGTGTTTCTCTATGTGCAACTGACTGGGTTTTGTTGCCTCCAAGGACCTGCGAGAAGAGGGTATGAACAGGCCGTTGTTACCTGTGCCAACTCCTGTTTGACCCCAGGCTGAGCCGCTGCCTCGGAGAGCGGGGTCTGTAGCCACAGGCAGGCTGTGGAAGGGGACGCTCCTCTCTCTGAGAAGGCAGCAGAGGCTGGGAACCACTCCTGGCCCCTTGTGCCTGGGTGATGGAGCAGGAAAAGCTCAGAAGGCATTGGCTTAAAAGTCAAAAATTTGGGTATGGGCAACGGCAGCAAGCAGGGCTGCTGAGCACCTCCTTCCTTGTGTCAGTCAGACGTGGGGCCTCTCTTCCATTCCACTGCTACTCTCCTCTTGAGGAGGAAAACATTTTTGCTACATTAAATTGCATTATTTTTAAGTTAAGTTTTGTGAAGTTTCTAGAGCTAAAGATCTGTCTCTTTGTTACAAATTGTTAGTTCTGTGTGGGAATTCAGAGTAACGTGACTTGTGTATCTCATCTTCAGAATCAGTTCAGTGAGCCCGTGGATTGCAGTTTGCCTGTATTTGGCGGTTCCTGTTTAAAACCCCCAAACAACTCCATTCCTACCTGGCAGGATGGGTGGGACAGTAACTGCGCCTTGTAAGCGATAACGGGACATTGCCGTGGTAAGACTGTGGTGGTCTTATTCTAAACACGGAACGTGAGTTGTTTAAAGAACATGCTGCTGCGGTCAGAGAGGCCTTTCTTAATGAGACGTCACGGAACAGAAGGTTCCTTGTTTCTGTAAAACAATTAATGCTTCTGTGGCTGGTGGGGTTGTTATATTTAAAAAAAAAAAAAATTGTTCGTACCTCAGTGGAGGCCTGTTCACCTCCAGAAAATTATATTGTAACTTACATCTTTCTATAAGAAATCATCCTCTTTGTGTAGGGATGACAACCCTACAGTTGTCAGTTCTTCAGTTTTCACCAAGAGCGAGCAGTGGGCCTGGGCTGGACCACTGAAGCTGTGTGTTAGAATAAAAGAAACCCTTTTTATCCTTAAAAAAACCAAAACCCCACCAAATGGAGCTCAGTAAAGCGAACCACCGGCTCTGCTCAGCTTTCCGTGTACTCTGACTTTTGCGATGTCATAACCCATAAAAATGGGGTTTTCAGTTCTGCAGGAGAAAATGGCACACTGGTGTCGCCCTCCCAGGCTGAGCTGGTACTTCCCGCGGGTAGCGTGGTGGTGCACGTGCGGGGTGCTGTTAAACGAAGAGTCGGCCTGCCTTCCCCGCCATCCCCCAGCGGCGCCTCACTCTAAGCAAAAAGATTTTTCTTCTGAGTTCTTACCAGATCTTGAGCTCTCTGTCTCTTGTGCTTTGGATTTCCTCCTGTTACTCTTTATTGCTTCCCCACCCCTAGATGCCTCCAAAACAATTACATAAATAAACTTGGAACTAGAAATAAGCTAGAAATAAGCACTTTTTAAACTTGGATCTTGGTGTGGCGGGTTTTTGTTTTTCTGGTCATATATTTTCTCATATAAAATTCTGACTGGTCTATCAGGCTGAAGACTAAATAAATGTTTGGTTAAAAAAGTTAATATTTAAAAATTAATGGCTTCAACGTTTTGCTCCTTTTAACAGCTACACAAAGGGCGCTAACGATCCCGAAGCTGTGTGGAAGATCACTGAAAAGGAGCAGGAGGTAATGTTTACAGATCCTTCAACCCCACAGTTCTGGTTTTGAGAGGAAGTACCCTTCTCGTCCTGCCCAGAGGTTATGTCCATTTAAAGGCAACTACTGCTGTGGCAATCCAGAATAACGTATTCTGTTTATATTCTAGTTTACAAAAAAAAAAAAAAAAAGAGACTGTTCATTAAATCCAGTTGGTTGAGATAACACAAACGTTGTTTTGGTAGCTCAGTGTCTTTATTGCAAAAAAAAAAGTTTGTGGTACCTTTCTGTTAATCGTGCGCTGACTGGGCGAGAGGACGAGCCTGCAGAAGGGTTGTGAGCAGCAGGGAATACTGTACAAAGCAGTGTTGTCCGGCATCTACTGGTGAGTTTTTTCACACGCGTATTCATGGCACGTCTGTAAGTGTGCTAGATGTGTCGGGGGAGCCCGTACGACATAATGCCGTGTTTGGATCAGTGAGGTTCGTATCTTAAACCTGAAATGTAAATAGAAAGGGTGTTTGTGGAAGCAGCAGTTCTGGAGAGCCAGAGGACACGCTCTTTGGCTCGGGGGGGGTGAGCAGCTCCGTGGCCTGCCCCAGCCGCAGCTGTGAGAGCAGCCAGAGGGGCTGGCGCGAGTGTCCTCATCTCCCACCACCTTGCCTGCTGTGGCACTGCTGATGGTACGTACCTGCTTCCCAAAAGAGATGCCATCGTGATTTTGGTTGAAGAGCGTTGGTTCCTGAGAACAGCGGTTCCTGGTAATCCAGTCCTGGTTGGAACTGGACTTACAGCCTTGGAGAGAAGGGCCTTTATAATCTCTTAATAAGTAGTTTAAACACTGCTTCTGTAGGTCTGGATTTAAACTCGGCAAAATCCATTCTAATATCAGGAAAAAGTAAGCATTTAAATTCTTGAAGTTGCTCCGTCAAATTCATATAAACCCTTAAATCCAAGATTGACTGGTAATTATTGCCTCTTACAGTAATCTCCCCAGGATTTCTGATAACTTCCTTATAATCCTCTAATATGCTGCAGAAGCCAGTGGGATGGTTGGAGAATTCTTTCAGATTAGGATCACAGAATAGTGGGGGTTGGAAGGGACCTCTGGAGATCTAGTCCAGCCCCCTGCTAGAGCAGGATCCCCTAGGGCAGGTTGCAGCCTTTGAATACCTCCAGAGAAGGTGACTCTGCAGCCGTTTTTTATGAATCTGTAGCTGTGACTCTAAGTTGGACAAGATAATTTATGGGTCTCCTTTACAGACTGAGACCTGAGCTGTTACATGCCAAGAGACGTAACACAGGCCTCCCTGTTAGCCGACAGTATGGGCTTTTTTATTTTTCTGGAGCACTTTCTCACTATAATATCTGTGTGTTTTGAAGAACGCTAAGTGCAGACTTCCCTCCATTCCCTGCTATGTTTCAGCAATTTTCAAGCTGAGGTTAGGGAAGGAATCTTGGAGTATTTCACCATGTAGCTGTAAACATAGTTGAATAATATGGAACCTAAAGAGCATTTCAAGCTGTCTTTGATATTGTTAGTGTCACTAAATATTTAAAGAGGAAAAAACACCTTATGTTCTCTTTTTTCATTAAAATTGCAGTAGAAGCAACCAGAAATTTTGCTATTCGGATTCACAGCAGAACAAACCAGACTCCTGCTTCCAAGCCTTGACAAATGACAGACGTGCAAGTTTTCTTCTCATCACACCTGGGAGCTGGCTTAGTTCACAAAGCTTTAAGACACTGAGGTCTCAAATTTTATGTTGAAAGAATGTATTAGGTACTTGAAACAGTTTTAAAGCAAAATTTAAGGATTCACGTCCTGTCCTGTCATATATTTCCCATCCCTTGCCAAACTTTGTTACTCAAGCTGTCTGCACAGTTTTCTTAAAACCTTAACAATCTTTCTTAGAATCTGTTAACGTACTGAATTCAGCCTTTCTCATCTCTTCTACCAAGAGCCCGATCTGCTGTGGGTACCACAGGCTGTCATCTCTGACTTCAAAGCTGCGTTGCCTACGCCTGCCCTGGCAGTGGAGGGAGGCAGAGCGCAGTGAATCTTTGAAAAAAGAGCATTTCAAGCTGTCTTTAAAAACATGATGGAGCCATTAACTCTTACTTGAATCTGTGAATATTTGGGGTTTTGGCATTTGTCACCACTCTGTGGGGATTTTTAACCTATACAAGTGCAGGAGGAGCGGGTTGTTCTTTCTAGCCACTGAATCTGCGTGTGCGCCATAGTGGTGGTTAGGTGGTGTTCGGTTCTGAAAACATCATTTCCTTCAGTTGGCTTTTATTCACTTGAGATGGTATGTCTGAAGGAGCCAAAAAGGGCGGTTGTTTTTTTGCGTTGGTCCTCTTGGGTGTTCTGTGATGCTGGGGTGTTCCTTAAATACCTGATGCTGTGTGACAGGCCACAGCCTGGGCAAGACTGTGCTGTGCCTCGTGACAGTGGCTCCCTTTCGTCCACGTTGATTGCAGGAAGCTCTTGAAGCTCTGTCACTTTAGTCCACTTCACCTGCAGAGATCTGCCTTGACGAGCTTACACCCACGTATGCGTCATGAAGGTCTTCGTTCCAAACAGATTGCCCCAGGCTGTTACCGGTTCCTCAGCCTGCTGACATGCCTCTCCGTAACCCAAGTGTCCCATTTGCCAGGCGTTACTTTGGTGGCCTTTCTGGTGGTTTCTCTCGCTGTAATCAGAATTATCCCCACATCCACCTGGACAACTCGCTGCTCATGTGAATCCTGAAGCAGCAGGTGCCTTGTGAAGGAACCCCCAACACTCCTCAGTAAGCAGGCTGTAGCTTCACTCAGGCGAACGCTGGCTTGTTGGGGAACGTTGTTGTGTCCAGTGGGGCGGTGCTGGGATTGCTTTTCAGCACAGACTTCCCAAACCCGCACGTGGCTGGTGGTGAGTGTCACAGGCTACTGCCTGGCGACCCCTGTTCCGAACTGGTATGTCTGACGTTCCTCCAAGATCCAGATGGAGCAGCGGGGGGAAATTACTGGTAAGTCTCCATCGTGCCTAGTACTGTTCCGCCTTTCCAGTGTCTCTCTGCTAACAGCTGCTTTTTTGGGTGAAGGGAACGAGGTATGAGAACACGCTCCAGTACTTAGCCTGCTGTCCTCAGGGAGGAGACGGCAAAGCCCTGCCAACGCTGAGGCCAGAATGGCTTATTTTCTGGGAGTTTTGACATACCCAAAGTCAGAATAGCCCTGCAGAATGCACTTTGCTAATATCTCACAGATAAATGCTTTTTTCTTTTTTTTCCCTTAAGCGTAGCAAATATGTGTAATGCTATTTACTTATTTAGCCAAATTTATTGTGCCAATAACACTCTGCTTTGGAACTAAATCTGAAGCAGTATTTAGTGTGGGAGGATGTGTGGTTTTCAGCCTACAAAGTGAGGTGGGGAGGCTTGTCCTGAGAGATTAAATTCTCCAGCCTTTCACTGTTCGTTTCTTTTAGACGGTCATTATGGTACTAGAACCAGAAGCACAATAATCACAGAATCATAGAATCCTTTAGGCTGGAAAAGAACTTTAAGATCATAAAGTCCCAGCACTGCCAAGCCCACCACCAACCCATGTCCCTAAGCACCACATCTACGCGTCTTTTAAATATCTCCAGGGATGGTGACTCCAGCGCTTCCCTGAGCAGCCTGCTCCAGTGCTTGACAACCCTTTTGGTGAAGAACTTTTTCCAAGATCCAGTCTAACAGCACCACAAAAGCTTTCCTGCTTTACCCTGTGTGTGCTGGGATTTGTGCAGCGTTCAGCAAGACCACCACTATGGATGCCACAGAACTAATGATTTTTAATAACCCTGCAGTGAGGTGGCCTACTTCTTCAGCAGCAAGTTTATGTCTAACAAGAAACAGACATTCCCCACTCCGTATTCCTGTCCAATATATGCTGCTCTATCAAAACGGAGCGTGATGGTGCTGGCTCATACAGCTTGGAGAAGGAAGGTTTGATAATGCCCAAGATCATAAATACTTGTATAAATATTTTGCATAAAAATTTAAGAAACCTCGAGGTAGAAATTTCTTGGTTGTTTCACTTTGTGAAACCAGAGTGAGCTCATTCAAAGCAGGAGCTTGCTGAGTACTTTTGAGCCCACATACCTATAGCTGCCATGGTGGCTTGGGGTTGAGCACATCTCGGAACTGACTCAACCAAAACGGAGACTCGCAGCTCTCCCATTAGCGCTCTGCTCCTGGCCACTGGGATGCAACTAACGGACTGAGCAACTGGAGTATGAGGACTTACTAAAGGAGTGGTTGTGTGTTATTCCTTTACTCAACAGCTATTACGCAGATGACATCACAACAGCAAATAAGACCACACAGAATTACAGTGCTTGAGAATTACCTTCTCTGAATGTCACCCTAACTGAATAGCCTTTCAACAGTCCCTTCCCAACTTGGTCACTGCAGTAGAACAGTGTGGCACTGCAGTGCAGTATTTATAGCGCTTCATCTAGTTACTGCTCTGGAAACAATGATGTGTTTTACTCATGTAGCAGCGGGAACCTGGCACACAAAAGTATTGATGTAAAAACCTTGCTGTCCCACAATTCATTATGTGCTCTCATAGCTCTTGTTGAATGAATTTATGAACAAGATGTAAGATGTCTTAAAGTCAAAACAGTCTTGAAATGACCTCTCTTTTAAACAGGGAAAGTTAAAAGTACTTAAACAGCACCTAACATAGTTGTTGGTAATTCATTGATGTCATTTTCTTTAAACACAGTTCCTTGCACAGTAGGCTGGGAATCATGCCTTGATGCGATCTAGTTTTTCACAATCGAGGATATCCTCTTCCCCAGACGAGCTGTTCCGTAGATGTTCACCACTGTAACATTCAGTTCCTGTTTGCAATGTATGAGGAAACTCGCTGAGTTTTCTAACGGGGTTACAGGCAGCCGAGTGGCCAGTAAGTGGTAATGGTTTGAACTGGGAGTTTTGGCTCTTAAGAAGAAAAAAAATAAAACATAGCACGCTAACCAGAAATGGGAACCTCACCATATACAAGCTGTATGTATGTATACAGATAGATTTTCAAGCATGTCACACACAGTATTTGTGTCTGTGTTCCCTATTTTTCTTCCTTTTGCAATGGTTTTCCATTCATTTCCGTACTCCCAACCAGGACCCCAGAAAATCAAAGGATTAAATAAAAAGGAACAAATTCAGTCAAAATGAGAAATATTACTTTTCCAATATAAAACATCTCAACACATTACAACAAGCATTGATCTTTGCAAAGCAGTTCTTTTACTTCTGGTAGGACATAAGCTACCAAGGTACAGACTGTACTTACAGCCTCTTAGGGTAAGTGCTGCGCTTATCATTTCAAATGCGGCATCTAATCACACATAACAAACACACCTGAAGCTCTAGGCAGTACAACTTAAGATATATACTCCAAAAATAGGGGCAGTTTTCCAATTCAGTCAAGTATCAGTGCTAGTCCTTTTCGTACCATCGTCCATATAGAGCAGCTGTCAGTAGGCCAGAAGATGTTCTATTTTTGCTTATGAAATAGTGGTTGTTTTTCCAGCTCATGTGGTCAGCAAAGTCCAAGGTAACACCAGATGTCAGCAGTAAAGGAAAGATATAAGGGGTACTCATGTTTCCCCATAGCTGGAAATCTATCAGAGCGGTGGCATCTGTAACCTCCTGCCCGCAAGTGCTAAAGCTCAGACCACCACACTTTACTAACGCACAGGCCTGGACATAGTATGTGCCGTGCACTGTATGGAGCCCATCAAAAACTCCCAACGCGTATAATTCATCTGTTAAAACAAGTCTCTGATAATTTAAGTAACAACAAAGGCTATTGGCACAAACCTGGAGCTCTCCTTTTTCCCCCCATACAGGAACAAAAGTAAAGTTGTCATACATCATTTCCGCATAAAATACGGGAGGTAATTGTCCACTCCCTTTTTCTGATACTCTGCCAGAGGTCTCTTGTTCCTCCTTAAAGCAAACTTGATCATCCACTGGGGTGCTTGTAGAAGTCTTGCATGAGGGATGTAGGTTCTCTCCAAGTCTTCCATTACTCTCCAAATCGGTTTTGTGCTCTATGGTAATCACAGGAATTTCTGCTACTATGAGCTTACCACCGTAACTTTCCATGTTGTGGTAGGTGAATGACTTGACTGGGGTATATATGCCACTCCCTGTCATGCCCAAGGTCGGGTGGTGGATATTAGCTGCTAAAATGTTGATGTTGAAAGCTGTTGCAAAAGCTTGTTGAAATTCTACGGCAGACAGGAGCGGAAGCTGGTTCATCCAGGCAGTTGGATATACCACTTGTTTCAAGTTGTATTGTTTGATGAGGTTCACTGCAGGCTCAAAAAAGAGTATATCAAAGCAAGTGAACATACCAAACTTGCCAGCAAAAGGGGTGTCAAAGAATTTATAGTCAGGCTCCGGAGGAGTATCAAAAGCATATTCAAAGTACAGGTTGTGTTTGCGATACGTGGCTACCAGCACACCATCATCATCGAATACCACGTTGGTATTGAACTGGTATCTTCCATCGGGTGGACAGTGAGGGTCGGCATGCTCACAGGGTTGCTTAGTTCCTAGGTTTGCCACAAGGAATATTTTGTTCTTCAGTGCCATGCAGCTCAGACGCTGAAGAACCTGGAGAACAGCATGATGAAATATAAGCACTTAAGGAAAAAAAAAAAGTTTACTAGCTACAACTTGGAGAAGCAGAGATGTAAATGGATAGATTTTGCTTAGTTACAGAAAGGAAATACAAGAAATAACAGATCACAGTATTACTGGGAAGGTTCTTTCACACCATGGAGAGCTGTGCCAAAGATTGCCAGTACTGGAATCTCCACATAGGATCTGATTGTAAACTAATTTCTTGCTTGTGCATCATCATTGGTAGTACAGCTTCACAGGTCAAAGTAGGTCACCACTTACAACTGCAATTAAGGTTTGCATGCAAATTCTGCTTAGTAGGCGCTGCATAATTGCTTAACTTTCATTATATTGACTACTGTAACCTTAGTGGGAATAAATAGCCTGTATTACTCAGCATGGTTATTTTCACTTTGGGTTCAGAACAGCTGATGAAAATACTGGGTTTGTAACTGGCAGGTCACATCATCTGTAATCACACCTGGTCTGTGCGAAGCTGTGACTTCTGTTACATTAGAGCAGCTCAAGTCCTCTTACTTGTGCTGATCATTTTACACACAACCACTGAGGTGGAATGTTCTGATGTCACAAGTCATTAAAACTGAGTAACAAGAATGCATCAAAAGTGAAGATTGTTTTGGCTTTACGTGGCAAGGTTTTGGTACTGGGTGGGGCACAGGGGTGGCAGCTCCTGCAAGAAGCTGCTAGAAGCTTCCCTTGTGTCTGACAGAGCCAATGCTAGCTGGCTCCACAAAAGACCCACTGCTGGCCATCAGCAACAGTGGTAGCGCCTTTGGGATAACATTGTTAAAAAGAAAAGAAACACAGGAGCTTTTGCAGCCACAGAGAAGAGCGAGAAGATGTAAGAAACTCCAAAGACACCAAGGAAGTGAAGAAGGAGGGGGAGGAGATGCTCCAGGTGCCAGAGCAAAGATGCCCCTGCAGCCTGTGGTGAAGATCACAGTGAGGCAGGCTGTCCCCCTGCAGCCCATGGAGAAGGGATGATGGGGTGTAGAGATTCCACCTGCAGCCTGTGGAGGATCCTACACTGGAGCAGGTAGGGACACCTGAAGGAGGCTGTGACCCCATGGGAAGCCCATGCTGGAGCAGGCTCCTGGCAGGACCCATAGCCCCGTGGAGAGAGGAGCCCACACTGGAGCAGGTTTGCTGGCAGGACTTGTGACCCTGTGGAGGACCCACGCTGGAGCAGTCTGCTCCTGAAGGTCTGCACCCTGTGGCAGGGACGCACACCAAAGCAGTTCATGAAGAACTGTAGCCTGTGGGAAGGACTCAGGTTGGAAAATTTCATGGAGGACTGTCTCCCATGAAAGAGACCCCAAGCTGGAGCAGGGAAAGAGTCCTCACCCTGAGAAGGAAGAAGAAGCAGAAACATAGTGAATGGACTGTATTCCCCATTGCCCTGTGCTGCTGCGGGAGGGGGCGGGGGGGGGAGTGATAGGGTGGCTTTGGTGGACACCTGGACTCCAGCAAGGGTCAACCCACCACAAAGATACTGCCATGTTGGTTTATATAAAACAATGTTGTTCAAAATAAAACCTCTCAGCTACTAACAATGTATCTTACTAGAGAGTAATTACTGTTTCATAGGTTGGGGAAGGGGAGATTAGAAATCCAGATGGCTGATAGACAAGCTAATCTTCTTGCATATATGTATCTAAAACCTTCCTCTACTAAGAATAAAACCAGCATAAATTTGAGAGTCCATGAAAACAGAATCTGATATTACAGATGTATCGTCTTGCTTACTTCCCTAAGCGAAACTACTAGAGGTAGTTTCCCACTTGGAGCAGAAATCTGGCATTCAGTCGTCCCACCCCTCCTACATTTACCTCTGTGTCATTGAACAAATACGGCTCTCTACATGGATTCCACTTGACAGAGTGTGAATGCAGGACGAAATCTAGGTAAGGATAAATGGAGTGTCTGGTGAAGTTGAAGCCGTGGATTCCGTCTTCAGGAAAAACAATGATCTGTGCCCCCTGTATGCAAAGCAAAGGTATGTTGTATAGGCAACAAAAGCAAAACCAATGTAAACACGGAGGGGTAAAAAAGGGAGTCTCATAGGTAAAAGCGCTAAAGAAAGTTAAGGATAACCCAAGGATGTTTTGACATGAATGCAGTTGGAAAGTATCTTTTCTTTGACTTCATAGCAGGTATAACTGTGTATAAAGCAAGCTTATTTAGCCTGGCACATACTTTTAACTTGAAAAATAACATATTTGATATTACTTTAGGAGCGTGCAAATAGGAGCAGACTTCATCCAATTTCTTACTATAAATGTTTTCCATTCACGTGAGTAATGAGAATGACATCATTCACATTAAAGATTGATGATGTTAAAACAATTTGGGTTGGTTTTTTTTTCAGAATTATGCCATTTGCAGACGAACTCTGTCAGAGGTGCTGTACCTGTGCCAAACGTGCTGCATCACTTAGGGCTACATATCACCATTAGGTATATAGGGTTGATGGGGTTCTTAGGAGTATTGTTTTCAGAAACAGCTTGACTGTGGAAACAATGCAGGTTCTGGTAGAAATATAGCCAGGCCAGAGCTAGGCTGGCTCTATCTGAAGTTCAGGGAGATTTGTTCCTAAAAATGTGATCATTCCTCTTAAGTCAGAGGCAGCGTCACTCACTCAAATTCCTGTGGTTGTTGAAAAGTCAGTTCAAATGTGTTACCTGCGCTACAGCCTTGGGATAATTTATGTCTTGGATGCACTGCTGCATAAAACTAGCTATTACGCTTCCAGACTGCGATGCCCAGTCACAGGAACTTCTTAAAAAAAAAAAAACAAAAAAAAACTCCATGTTTTCAAATTATACAAAAATTGTAATTCTTCTGTTTGAAAATAACAGATCTGTGAAATTTGCAAGTCAGTTCTTCTCTGCATAAGGACAGTAATGCCTGCTGCTTCTGACTAGAACCAGCTTTGGGTCTTCTTGAGCAGGGAAGGAAAGGAAGCGATGCGTAAGAATAGCCAGAAATACTAGTCTCTCCCTCTAAATATATTTAGACTGAGAACCATTCCATGGAGGGTAGGAGAAAGGAATGGAAAACTTTACTTCCACAAAGTTGTTAATGGTGGAACATTCATTTCCAAAGCATTTAACTTCCTTAGTTTTTAGAAACATTCAGGAATTTCCATTGAGAGCACTGGAATAAAATCAAACCCAAAGACAGCTGCCTGTAAGACAATCTTTCAATAAAAACATTCCATTTAAGAAAACAGAAAGGAGCTAGGTATTCAGACCAAAATAGAACATTAATTTCCCTATACTAAATAACTATAGACATCTTTTTCCAAGCTTGGAATAACTCAAGTCAGGCAAGCTGCTAATTGACTTTTTTTTTTTTTCAAAGCTGGTCAGAATGTCTGGAAAACCAGACCATAGATACGTATATAAATATGGCTTTAGTTGCCTGGGAAATGTGAAAGATTATCCTCAAATAGCATCTTACTCTATATATACATCGGACACGCGCAACTGTGACTAAGCTGCAGCATACCTGTCTAGCAGCAGCCACTACTTGCTGTTCATAGATGTCTAGGTTTCTGCCCATGAGTTCCAGCGCAGACTGTCGATCAACCAGGGCTGTTGGGTTAGGACTCAGTATAGACTCATGTTCATACACAGCAGCAACATAATGCCCCTCCCTGTTCACTCTTCCTGAGACAACTTGATAGCAGAAAAAGCAGACTGACAGCTTCCAGCACAGATCCACCATGGTGTATGCCATAAATCTAGAGAAAAAAAAACCCAACAGGTGGGGTGGGAGCTTCAGCAGCAAATAGTGCCAAGAATTTAAATTTACGATTAAATACGGACTGCAACTGAGACTCTTAGCAGAGTTCGACCGGTGTTGTTTTTAAATTCCTGAATGACCACGTGCCTATTGTTTCTAAACCTTCAGTCAATCTATATTGATGCTTTAAATAACTGTGCCCTGTTTAAAATGTATTTGCTTCATATATAGTTCTACTGATTTCCTTGATTTGTCTCCCTTTCCAATTAACTTTATTATTCCTTTATAGATCTTCCACACCGTATGTCAAAACATCTTTGGGAAAAGTTAAAATCAGCTCACAAATTTGTAGTTTCTCCATCTGGTGATGATGGATGTATTTAAACATAGTATTTCCTAAAATTATTTGGACCCTATATTTAGTAGTCAAGTAGTGATATAACTTATTTTATCAATACAGACATGCTTGGAGAATTTTCATTTTTCAGCCACGGCTTATTTTCTGGTGGTCAGAATCATTCGAAGTACTAATCTAAATCCATTCCTCTTCTAGACGCACAAGCGGTTTAGCACTGAACATCCAACTACACAATCTCATCTGGTGGAACCTGGGTAACTATAATAACTAAAATAATTCCTCTGAGTCCTTACCCTTGCTGTTATTACTGCTAGTCCTGCAGATGATGGCTGAGCACTCACACGAGTGCTCCCTAATGCCTTTCCCCTATTTGACAGCTTAAACAACAGAACCCTGCCGTCTAATGGATTGCTTCTAACAAGGAGAGCTGTGACAAGCTCCAAGGCTGGGCTTGGGGATAGTAACCTTTCCAGCCAAAATAAGGATACCATCAAGGTTTACTCAGCCCATAGGCTCTGAGATTCCAAATAAGTCACGAACACCCACATTCTGTTTTGGTGTTGCTTTTTTTTCCTAACAGAAAATGCTACACTAATAAATACTTTCCTTGAGGATAAATTAAGGTCTACAGAGCTGTCACCTCACCTGAGCCGTGACTTTGAAAGAAATTTTCATGAACTGAAATGCTTTAGTCTCCTTTTCTGTCCCTTTCCTGTGATTTGCGCGGTCGTTCATCTGGCAGGTAACGCTCCACTAGGATCATCTCACCCGAATAGAAGTATTTCATAGCAGTATTACTGTCATGCAGTCACAGTATTCTAGTCATAGTTCTATGCAGAAGGTAAAAAGAATCATAGAATGGTTTGGGCTGGAAGGGTCCTCAAAGCTCATGTAGTTCCAACCCCCCCTGCCATGGGCAGGGACACACTCCACTAGACCAGGTTGGCATCCACAGCTTCTCTGAGCTTTAAGTTTGTGTGTAAGTTTGGATGCTGATCCAGATAAGTTCTTCCCCTCCAGTCACAGTGCAGACTGTTTTCCTATTCAGTTTTTCAGAACCATCTGATCTCAGTACATCACTGTGAAGTAAAGTATCCAATCACTTGCTTTTTGACAGCTTTGGAAATGTAGAAGTTTGTCAACTTTCACCATACCTAGATGTATACACAGAAAAAGGCAATACATACCCTGCTTCTTAGCACTTTTATACTCATAAGACTCCAACAGACACTAAAAAAACCCACAGAAGTAGCACAGCACTAGTTTGGGTCCTCTTAAGTGATGGATAGCAAATGCCTATTAAGCTATAGTAACATAAACAGTAATCAGTACTAGGCAGAATACTACATTTTCTGTGAAAAAAATAATGTAAAAAAGGCTTTTGAGTTATATCCATGAATTGTGATGATGTTGCCATTCTAGTACATAGACTATGTAACACAACAGCCCCTATATAAATGTAAAAATATAGTGAAATTCAAGTTTTTTCCACTGATCCTTCTCTACTACTTTTATATGCTGCACTGTATTTTAATACAGTATTTTACTGTGTTCCTGTGAAGTGTTTTTTTTTAGCAATGCAGCCATAGCTCAGTGTAAACAGTATCTTGCATTTCCTTTTCTGAGAAAAACGTTTACTCTCTGCGCAATGCATTATATAAGGTTGCTGTAGTTTCCTGGCTTTTATCCCGAGGTGCGACCCGTCCTCACAGAACGCGCTGCCCGTTCTAACGTCTCACGACACGCTGCATACATTCCACAAGACTCCAGAAATACGCTCTGCCTCCTGATTAGAAGGCCTGTGTCACGCAGGCCGCTGGCGGAGCGGGGACGACCGGCAAGCTGCCGGGTATGCGCGGTACCGCCTCACAACAACTCAAGATGGCGCCGCGCCCGCCAGGGCGGAGGGCGGGCACCGCAGCGCCACCCTTCGCGCTTCTCCCGCACGAGGAGCGCTTCACGCTGCGCGCCCTTCCCCTCAGAAACGCTGCCGTCGGGTATTTTCGTATAGCACCACCCTGTACTTCGCCCCGCTCCGCGCCAGCGCTCTCCGACTGACTGCGCCGACCGCGAGGGTGACGCTGTAGAGGCGGACGCCCGTTACGGACGCCGCTCGCCCCGCGGCTCCCACCGCTCTTCGAGGTGGAGCTGCCCCGCTCCGAGCGCGGCCTCAGGGGAGCCCGGCCCGCGCGGCGAACTCGGCCGCCCGTTCCCGCTGCGAGGCCGATCGCGAGGCGCTTCTCGCGTCTCCCGCCCTTCCCCCGCCCCTACCGCTCAGAGCACGCGACACCCCGACAGCTGACGGCACCACCCCGCCAGCCTCACGCTGAGGGCCCGCGCGACTCACGCACCGGGCCGCTTCCGCCCCCTGGCGGCTGCTCCGCGCTCGGCACTGCCATAGGCCTATGGCTCTGGGCGGGGGGAGGGCGGGTGCCTCCCGGCTTCTGATTGGGTGTCCGCTCTAGCCAATAGGGGGCTTCCCCAGGCTCCGCCCTGGTCTCCGCACCGCCTGCCAACGGGGTCAGAGGTGGGTAGTCGCGGCCCCCCGGGCCCGCCCCCTCCGCTGCCTCATTGGCCGGACGGCGTGCCAGTCAACTGCACCCGACCTTCGGCCGGGGGTCCCGTTCCGTCCGTCTTGCCGGTGGGGGCCTTCGGCCTGTGCTGGGGCTTCGCGGAGCGGAGATGGCCTCCGGGAGCGGTGCGGGGCGGGAGGCTGTGGCTGTCAGCGGGGCCCAGCTCATCGCCGAGTCCCTCAAGGCTCAAGTAAGAACGTGGGGCCGGGCGGGCCAGCGAGCAGCTTCCCTACGGCGAGCGGGTGGGGACAGTTCCCGCCGCCTTCGTGGCGCGGGGGTCGGCCGGGCCGGGCCGAGCCTCAGGTGCCCGCGGGGCTGAAGAAGAGCGAGTGTGCGCGGCAGGACTCACCCTGGCTGCCGCTGCCGTTTTCGGGGGGCGGGCAGAGCGGGCGAGAAGGGCTCACCCTGTCGCGCTGTGGGAAGGAGGGAGGTGCCCAGGGAGCGGGTCCCGCCCGAGAGTAGCCCGGCCCCGGCAGGTCCCGGTGAGGCGGTGACCGCCGTGCCGTTGTCCCCAGCCCTTCGCTTCTCCCTGCGAGCTCACCCAGTGTCTGCGTTACCAGCCGGCCCCCTGCCGCTCTGCCTCTGGCAGCTCCTCCTTCGCCATGGCCGAAAGTCGGTGCTGTCTGTAAGCTTGGAATGGAGCTGAACCGGCACTGACCGGGCAGAGGAGGCTCTGTTTGGTCTGTGGTACGCGAGAAGGTGGTTCAGCTGTACTAAAAACAAGCGTAGGCTTTTCACCTAGAAGTTTCTTGGGCATGGTGCCATCCCAGTTGTTTCTTGGGACTTTTTTTTCTGGTAGTTCTCTGTGACAACGTAAGAACAGGGACCGGTAGGAGGAATTCTCGGGAGGGACCAAGCTGAGGGAGTGAGGAACGGGAGGATGGTCCAGCAGAGACAGCCCGAGTGAAAAGGGCTCGGCTCAAAAGCTGAGCGTACCTCGGCCAAGGAGCGGGCCGAACCGCTGGATGCTGGAGGCCTGCGAGCAGAGGAACAGCCACAGAGGACTGAGCTGCAAGCACCGGCCGCCAATGTATGCGGGCCCACAGTGACCTGCGAACTCCTATGCGGATGGATCTGTTGTTAAGATGTACTTCTAGATTGCCTGTGCAGTTAGTATGACTGTGTTTCACGTGTTTATTGAAGTTATCAGCAATTCTGATTTCTTCTAATGTTTTTCTTTTTAGAATGTTGAATACATGTTTGGCATCGTTGGTATTCCAGTCACTGAAATCGCAATTGCAGCCCAAGCAGTTGGGATAAAATACGTAGGAATGAGAAATGAACAAGCCGTAAGTATATCTCTATAGTAGCACCAAGTCTTTCTTTTAAGTGTTTTACAATGGAATGAAATTTAATCTACCTTTTCTTACTAGGAAGAACACTGTCTCTGAATGTTCCTTTAAAGAACTTGTAGAGAAGCAGTTACTGTCATTCCAGCGTAAAGGGGAGCATTGATGACTGGAGTTGGGTGCTTCCTTTTCCCCCTTCCACTTTTAAGTGCTGCCTCCTTTGCTCATAAAGGAATTGCAACTTTTTTTTTTTTTTTTCATTTATGCCTTTCTCCAGTAAGGGAGAGAAGATAGGGTAAAATAGGGAGAGAAAAATTGAACGAAGCATTCTACTGCAGAAAGTAGATTGGGTGTCCGCTCTAGCCAATAGGGAGCTTCCCCAGGCTCCGCCCTGGACAATGATCAGTTTTGTCTCACTTGTCTCACTCAAGTAATATATGGTCAGATTTTATCTGCCACTTCTTGGGAGGCTCATCCAGGTTTTTTGTTTTTCTGTAGCTTTTTAACAGACCCTCCATGATACTTCCCCCTTAACATTTTCTACTGTCATTTTCTTTTGCTGATGTCCTCCCTTCCAAATTAGGACAATTTTACCATTCTCTCTAATTGGTAGTATTTTAATTCCTTTTTTAGATTTTTTTTTTTTTTTAGCTACTACTTTCCTTTTTGTTTAGAAGGATATTTTACTTGGGAGTTACTACATACAAGCCTAAAAAGGTAGATTTTGCCTTTCTTGCAGTGCCCAAAGAGGGAAGTTTTCCTGCCGATGAACTTGTCCTATCTTCAAAGTATCCTTTTTTCCTTAAATGTGCTTTAAAAGTTCACCAAACAGCAAACCCTAGACAGTTACAATGCTTCTGAATGCCCAAAATCAAGCACGAACATGCATTTAGACAGTCTTAATTGTATATATTTCAGCTTCATTGTCCAGGTATCCGAAATTAGACTCAAGCTCATTAGCGTTTTGATGTTATGCCACTAGTTCTCAGTTTGTTTTGTTTTCCCCAGTAGTAACTCTTCAAGAATTCAGTAGTTTCTTAGGTGCTCTGAGGTTGAATATAACCTCAGGTTTGTACCTCATTTTCAAGAATTGCTATGCAAGCTACTTCCATATTGGACTGCTAGTAAATGGGCCATCAGCTTTCCATACTTGGAGTTTTGTTCTGCTACATTTGCCAATCTTCCATAGCTGATGCCAGAAATAAATAGTTTGATTATTGTCTTATCAGGAAGTTTTTCTTGTCTTTTAACTTGTTTATGGATCCTGTCTCTCTATGAACACTATTAATTAGAATTTTACCACTTTTACAAGGAACTCTTTTAATATTCTGAATATTTAATATTCAGTAGTCAGATGCCTGTATTTTGCAGCAGCGTTCTCTTTCTGTTTTCCATCATGTAGTTCATAGCCTTTGTACATTGTCCCAGACATCAGTAAAGTATTAAAATAGAAGTTCTCCTGAATCAGGTGGTCACGAGGTGTATGTTGGGCTGTCTAATCCTTATATCGGAATGTGAGAATTTATAGAGGAATGCACATAGATATGTTTAAAAAGGTGTATTTGATACCTTTGAAGGACTGGGAATTCAACAGAGTCTTTATATTCCTGTAGGCCATTTAGCAAGTATTCTAGTTTTAGCATTGGTTATTAACATGACTAAAATTAATTTCCTCATGTGTCTGTAATTAACAGAGAAGATTGCTTTGCACTACCGAATGAGATGCTGTCCCTTTTTATCCCTTTTACTAGCCTCTTTTTTGTTACATGAAAGACAAGAAGCATTCTACTGTGTAAATGGTGAGGTACTTTTGCTTAGGGGAATAACAATAACATGAAGACTTGTTTTTACATCAGAATGTCAGGTTTTCTCTTTGGGGAATGGAAAATTATGAACAAAAGTATATCTTGTGGTGGGTTTTGTTTTGTTCTTTGTCCTCAGTGAAGACATAGAGTAATTGCTTGGCAGAGGAGAGGATAGAAGGTTGTACACAGTATATTCAAGATATGCTTAATATTTACACATGTCATAGTTTTAATTCTCTTAAGTTTATTGGTTGTGTGGTCTGGCTGTGGAGGATGTGTTTACAGCTGCTTCCCTTGTTGCTGAAGGCAGCTGTATAAGATCTGAGATACATGGAAAACTGTTTTTCCAGGGCGTGCATTTCTGCCTCATTTCTGGGCCAGATGTAGCAGAAGCCCATAAAACTGAAAAATAAACTGTTTGACTAGAGAGACCAAATTAAAGCATGAAGTTAAAAGCTCAGTAGTACTACCAATATCTGTTAGCTAATCTCCCATGGCCTGCAACATGGCATAAGTTTGCTAGAACGAGTTTAACCTGTGTCCCATGTGCCCCTTGAACACTATTTACGTGCCAACTCATACAGGGGTTGGTGTGTTTTGTGTATCTGTCCCTGGGTAACTACTGTGATTGTTTAGAAGACCAAGAACCCAGCTCAAAGCTAAACTTCAAAAAAAAAAAAAACAAAAAAACCCACCACCCCTTTACTAGATTGTTATTCATTAACAACACACTTTGCTGATGTTTAGTTCTTAATCTTTAATAACAATTATCACTACATACTCAAAGCAATGTCGTCTTAATAATCTTATTCTAAGTTAGTCAGAAGTATACAGTATGCTGGAGCTGGTGCAGTGTGGTTTATGCTGGTGGTACCAGCTGTCCAGGGAATCAGGCTTGAGAACCCTTTAATAAGGGCAGCTGTAGCCAAAGTGTGCATCATTTTTCTCCACTCTTCAGATTCAGGATCTTTTTTTATACGATGTTTCAGTGTGTGAACAGATCTTACTCCTTGTCCTCCATGCCTGGAATATGGACTCTGTGGTACAGGATGGGTTTTACTTTTCCAGGCCAAGACAGGCATCTTACCCTGTTGCACATCTGTTGGTTGGGGTTTTTTGTTCTGGGTTGTTTCGGGTTTTTTTTCCTCCCTTGCTTAACCTTGTTGCTTTTCTTAAAACCAGTGTCTTCCCAGCTCTTCAAGTTGTGCTTTTCCAGTGACCAGTAACTGGCCATCAGCAAGTTGCTTTATTGTTCTGGGACTGCTGCTTTCAACCTGTGTCTGTATTTTCAAGGCACTTAAGTTGTATGCCGTAACAAAAACTGTCATGTACCAAGCTCAGGTTCCTACAGCAAGTTCTCATGACAAGCCCTAGAGGAATATTTAGCATTAGGTACAATTAATATAAGGGCCTCAGGCCTGCTCCTAGGCATGGCGCTACTATTTTAGCTGGGTCACTGGGTACAAAAATGCTTAACCATTGTTTACTAGCCATGTTGTATTAGTTTGCTTATGTTTGAGGTGAAAACAGAATAATTTAAATAAAGCCCTCTTAGTATGCTTCTACTTGTATGGGAGCAACAAGCCTCTGCTTAGGCTGCAGTTCAAACCCAGCACTCGTGGGTGGTTGCAAACTTTGAATTCAGTGCCTGCATCTGGACCTCCTACATTCCTTCCTAACGTTGATTGTGGGTTTGGAGGTAATTGGCATTTTATATGCCTACATCCTTCTTGCTCGCCGGAGGAAAATAAGGACTGTGTTGTGACCTTAACAGATAATGACTGCCATTATCTGTATCATTTTAGTGGTGAGAGTTCATAAGTAAAATAGGATTCATGCTTACTGTTCACACATGGAAAAAATCTTGTTAAGTATACCTTCAAAATTATTTACGATCTCCTGTCCTCTAAATACAGATAGATGTAGTCACGTTGCTTCCTTGCAGAATGAAGCAGTAGAAGTTCTAATGACAATGACTGTATGTGAACACAAATTCTATGTGCTGTTTTATTTTGCCACTCAGTTCTAAAAAATGATTGCCATGGAAACTCAACACCATGCTTTGAGCTCCATTAACAAGATTTTTGGTAACACCTACTCCAAATATTTCTGAACTTTTGCAAACAGATATGTCATCAAATTGTTATCTAATTCTTGAATATTAGCGACATTTTTCTTCTTTGTGTCAGAGACATATGAAAAGTAGAAAGATGTGTTTCTTGTCCATGTACTTTTTTGTCAACAATTCCCTATCCTAATGCTGCAAAGAAAATAAGGGCTAATTATTATTCCTCTACTAAGCCCCACATTTTTCTCAAACAGTTGGTCTGCGTTTGTAGGAACTTGAGGATATTAAAGACAGTTTCTCCTGTGTAAAAGCATATAATAAGCCTGTGTTTTCACTTCTTTGAGCTGAGATTGCTAATGTGCTGTGTTACGTAGAATTATTCATAAGTTTGAGGAAAATGTATAGTAGCTTTGTAAACTTTTAGGAGTGCTTGTGTTACTTATTCTTCTTACCACAATAGTACTTGAATAAAAATTGAAAACAAAATCCCAACTCTATTTTGAAATGAGAGGCAGGCTATAAGGCCAGGAGCTTACTTAAAAAAAACCAATAATCCAAAATGTTTTTTTTTCCATTAAGTGTTAGAACTTGGTGAATTGAAGTCAAAAGCATATGAATGTGAGGGAGGGAGTCAGCAGTGTCACATGTGTGAATCATTTGCAGTTCTCTGGTCACCCATAAGCTTCTGTTTCTACTTGATCACATATTGTCTTGTTACCAGGTGACCTTTATATCTCAGTGTTTAATATTGCAATAGGAATAGCATTAAAACTTAGTCCATAATAATGCTGCTGCTAAGCTATGTTAACGCATAGAATCATAGAATGGTTTGGGTTGGAAGGGATCTTAAAGATGCTGTAGTTCCAATACCCCTGCCATGTGCAGGGACACCTTCCACGTGTTATAGGCATTACTTTTGTGAAAACTATTCAAAATGCAAGTTTTCTTTAAAATGTCAAAGTAGCTAAAGCTAAGTGTGATACCAGAAATGGAGTGAGAAGTACTTCAGCAGCTCAGCTTGTAAAAGACAGTCCCTAATCTTGTAATTAATCTCTCTTGTAATTAGTGATTTCAACCTTTTCCTTAATTTCTGACATACGGTGAGTCATTTGAGTGATGGCTGGATTCCTGTTCATTGCCTTTCTCTTGTAAATCCCTCTTCCATGGAGACGAGCATTGAAAGTTTTTGTATAAGCTTTCATGAACACACCTTATAATGGGGAGGGTGAAGGGGTGCTTCTACTTACATTTAAACTCTAATGATCAGGGCAAAATCTGTACCTGCTTATTTTCAGTATTTCAGTATTTTTGTTGAAAGTTATGTACAAGATATCATGAAATGTATGTATAATAATAACTGTATATTACTGTTAATAATATTGTTATATATTATAATGCTAACTGTGTAATACTCCAATATTTTCAATAGGCCTGTTATGCTGCATCTGCTGTTGGATATCTGACTGGCAGGTACATTCCATATTTATTAATATTTATAATAATATACTGCTAACTGTATTTGACTCAACAGTTAGAAGCTAGGAACGTTTTTCTGTTTCGGAGCTGGGTGGTTTCGGTGTGTGCAGATGCAGGGCAGTTAAAATGGAACATGAATTTTAAAATAACTGTCAATAACAGTTATCAATATTTCTATTGCTGTGATTCGGAGCAGGAACAAGGAGGTGCTTAACCTCATAATATTGTCCATCTAAGCTCATATAACATTGTCTGTCTTATAACTTCATTTTTTATCTTCTAATTTCTGAATAGTAGTTTAACACCACCAGTATGGGGAGCAGAAATCATGCCACCATTGTCACAACTTTGTGGACCCGCTGTACCTTAATCTCATCACCTGGGCATGTTACTCAACAAATACCTTACCAATATAGAGACTGATCATATGCCTTCCAGTCTCCCCTGTGCTTCTTCCAACACGAAATACTGGCTTTTCCTCTTTTCTACTGCATTTTGCTCTTAGTGGTGTTAGGAAGCAGTCTGTGGCCTGTGACTTGTGCTGCTTGGGTGTTCCATGGATCCTTTTCTACAGTAACTATCTGATGTCTACTTGCTCACAATTGCAGTCCTGGTGATGCAGGTGATCATTCCTTATTCTGTCAGCAAGCGTGACGCCTGTGTTACACAGTTTTGTAGTTTTTCTTCCTTGGAATAATCCTCTGGAAGTAAGCTGATTTTTTTTGTCTGGTACGTAGATTTTGTAAAGCTACTACAGAATGCTCAGTAGTTAAGAATTGTCATTTTTATCTTGTCACCTGGAATATCAAGTGCCTCTACCTGAATTAAACTATAATAAAAATCGGTGTTGAGTCCAATGTACTTCTTCCTTTATGAGCTGTCTTTGTTGATATCTAGTGCTAAAGTGGAATTGAGAAAACTGCAAGCATGAGTGGCTTACCAAATTCCATATAAATGCTAGATGATGGAGTAAATGCAGTCAAAGAAGTAAGGAGCTGTGTTATGATGAGCCTGCATATGTTACAGACCTCTGTGTAGGTGGCACGTAACAACTGTTCCCTTGCTTTTTCTGTTGGGTTGATACAGCTAAATGACTTCTGATTCCCATGTCTATCTTTATACTCCTTCATACAAACCCCTTAGCCATTCGTGCCTTTTGATGACATGAGTAAAACTTTAATATTTTATATTTCGGCATGTTACTGATTTTGTTGGTGGTTTATTTGGTGTTCCCTGTGCTCACTTTCCTTTTTCTCCATCTCTTTTTTGTTTGTTTTTTTTCTAGACCAGGAGTGTGTCTTGTTGTGTCTGGTCCAGGTTTTTTACATGCCCTTGGTGGGATGGCAAATGCAATGATGAACTGCTGGTAATTTAGCTGCATTTTTCCTTTAAAGTTCTGATAATTGTTCTTATTTGTTGCAGATGTTGAGCTCCGCAATATTTAGTATAAAACTTTTTTTCTTGTGTTTGATGAGAATTTATCAACCCTAAAAACAATTTAGTTCCATTTTTTGTATTCTCATGGATAAAGTTCTCCTTTTTGTCCTACCCCCTGTATTGAAAAATCTATCAGTGTACCTGATTATATGGATACATTTGAAAATGAGGTCGATATTCAGCCTGTAATGCTTTATTGATTGTGGAGAGTCTTAGAGGTTTTTTCTAGATTTAAATCCACGGTAATTTGAATTATTGTATTTCCTGTGTGAACAAATTGACAACTGCATTGTTAAAATCCATATTTGCTCCCCATGCAGACATTTAGAGCAGTAATTAAGTATTGAATTAAATTATGTACAGAGTGATAGCATTTACTCCCACAAGCCTTCACTGAGACATGGCAACTTTAGCTGGTCTGCCACTGGAAGCTGGTCAGAAAGCTGTGTGAGCTATTCTGGGTAGCAGCTCCGCTAATACTGTTGTGTTAACTGGGCCTGTTTCACGGGACAGCAGCATCAATACTTGGGCAGACACTGCAGAGGAGTGTTGCAAGAGAAGAGCAGGAGTAGCCAACACAAAGGAAAGGAGATGAAAATACAATACATGTTGAGGGGTTTGGTTACACCAACCTAATAGTCTGCCGCGAAAAGGGACGTAGCCCCGCGTCATCTCCACACCTTTCTCTCGGCTGTGTACTCCCGCCGTTTGCCTTCTTGACAGCTCTGGCACTTGTCTGCCCCAGCAGTCAGGTTCAGTTCGTTATTCTGGCAAAAAGCCAACCCAGCAAAAGTAAGTAAATAATGTCACATTAGATATGCAATCTAAATTGGCTCACTCTGCAGTCAGGCAAGCATAAAGCACCTAGGCAAGGGAGGGAGCTAATTATGCAGCTGGGAGCGGAAATTAGAAAGGTCTTCCCCTTTCTGCGGCAGCAAGGCGTTAAGACTCCTGCTCTGTACCATCCCCTGCAAGGAGATGGCATGAGGAGACCGATTTGTTAGGCAAGGTTAGCCCTCATTGGTATCTCCCAGATGCCACACAATTCCTTGGCATTGCACCTGCCGTTGTTAACATGGTACAACAGCTGAGTTTTGGCTCATTTCTCATCAAAGCAAGCTAACAGTTGAGCTGGCCCTGCTGATTCTGACTTTGAATAACTCAGACTAAGTGATAGTCCTTAAAGCTTGGTCTGAGTTGTTCTCCTTGAGCCTGGAGACCTGTTCTTCTGAATCAATCTCTTCCAGGTGAAAGAAACCACTTCCGTATCAGTTGGAAGAAAGCCAAGCAGTCTGACGGCACAGTTTGCTCCCAACTCTGCGTTTAGATTGTAATGTCTGAGCACAGACAGGGTGGAACAGTCTAGTTATGTATGGACAGTCATAATCATTTTGCTGAGGGGAGAGTTATCAGCAGAATAAAGTATCTAGAGTATACACCAAATGGATTTTCCATAAGGATTTTTCACTGAGGTAAGATACAGCCTGAAGTTCTCATCTCACCATGTCAGGGGATTAGAACTGAGATTTTAGATCTGTGGCAGAGAAATGGCCTGGTTAGGAAGCTTGGATCTAGGTACACATATCCCCAGATTTTATGGTTGATTTAATTCAGCATTATGCATTGAGCGTGCTGTAAATGTTCCAGCTTAACACCTTGTATACATAAAAGCAGTTGAAGGAAAGACAGTATCTAAAGAGAAATGGTTTAGGAGAAAAAGCCTAAAAAACTATTGACCCAATATTTCGGTTCACTGTGGATGAATGAGCAGATTAATAAGCCAGCTTTCTCTTATTAAGTCAGCATTTAGCGTTTTAAGGAATTTGAGTTTGACCTACAAACTGAATAAAAGGCCAGTTTTCATTCACTGTAGCACAGTAATTTATCGTGTTTTGTGGAAATTATAATGAAAATGTTTTCCTGTGGCATGTATAACCTATATGGTAAACTAATGCTGCCTTTCTCACTTAGCTATGAACTAATTTAAGAACAGGACACTTGTAGGCGTGTTAACTTTTGTTCATCTCTTTGTTTTTTGAGGGTTTTTTGAGTTTTGATTTGTTTTGTGACTTCAGGATTTTTTGGGGGTTTGGAGTTGGGGAGGTTTTTTTGTTTGTTTTTTAGTAAAAACTGAATGCAGGGTGAAATGCTGTCAGGTACTCAGCTACTTTCTGCTGTGTTCCAGACTCTGTACAAAGAAAATCTAATCTTTCTGAAAAGATGGTTTACTACTGTGTTTCTTAGTTCTACTGTTCATACCCATTACAATGCCTCTAATGAGCAAACATCATTTTAATACTTTTTAGATCAGTCAATACTTTTTAGCTTTTTACATTAGCTGTTGTCATTCCTCTCAAACCATCTTGTCACCCATGTTATCAAACTTTAATGAAAATTGCTAGCAGTGTGACTTGGTTTTAGAATTTTAATGCTAAATGCAGATCACTTAATGCAGCGAGACTGTCCTAAAACCAGTGATGCAAAAGCTGCTAGGAAGTTTACAGGCTGACATGCTGATATTTAGAGTCTGTTCCTGTATTGTATTGGTCACTTGCTAATCCTGTTGAGATCTGTGGATGCTGAAGGTGCATAACATCCCAAAAGCAGAATTTGATCATCAGAAGAGTTTACAAATGTGATTGCAGTTATAAAAAATATGTGTATGCTTAATGTTGGCTTTTTTGTTGTTTGTTTTTTATATACTTTCTAGGCCTTTGATTGTTATTGGAGGCTCTTCTGACAGAAATCAGGAAACCATGGGAGCTTTCCAAGAATTTCCACAGGTATGCAAACATACAACTTTGAACAAAAAGATTTCAGTTAAACAATTGGTGATGTTTCTTCATTAGTGTAAGAATAACGATCCCAAACACTAACATATCCTAACACATCTTATAATGCTGTTTATTTGCTCCATCTACTGGTTTAAAATTGACACTGTGTAAATACAGCAGATTATTTGGAATGTCTTTGACAGTCATGTTAGAATTCGTGCTCTAAGTTCTCAGTTGGTATATGCTGCTGTTGTCTGTCTGTTCTGAGATGGAAGAAAACAAAACAAGTTTTCCAAGAAAAGAAGCACCCTTTTCTGGAGAAAAATACTTAAGCACTCAGAGGAATGAATATGTCTTTGACAGTTTCCACCAGCTGCGGAACTGGGGGTTTTTATGTGGAAGTTTTCAACTTGCTGCTTTCCATTTGGCATTTTTTCTGTTTTGTTCATGTTGAAATGAGCAGATCACTTTGATAAATCAATATAATGATTATCTTCATTTATTCAGGTTGAAGCTGGTAGGCTGTACAACAAACTGTCTGTCCGCCCAAGCAGCCTAGAAGTTATTCCTGCTGTTATTGAAAAGGTATGAAAAAATACTAAATTAGCAACAGAAGATCAAGCAACTTTTTCCTTCTATAAAAGTTCTGTGGGTTTATTTTTTGTACAGCTGTTCTGTAAATAGTTTGATCCTGTGGATGTTGCATGATGGTTGATTGAGTAAATTAACAACCAAGGAGATTTTTCCTCTGAACTGTGCTATGGAACAGGTTAGAAATAGGTTTTGGTCCAATCTGATGCTTACTGATCTGTGCAGTGTTTTTTGCTAGCTCCAGTCAGAGATGGAAAATTTTTATGAAGGAATTGCTTTTAGGCAAAGGTGTAATAACTAGAAATGTAATACTACAAACTTCAGCTCTTTTACCACTCTCATTATGTGAAGGACATTTAGAGGTGGGGCAGTGGAGATGGTTGTGTTTGCTTTCTGGGTTTGGTGGTTGGTTTGGTGGGATTTTTTTGAGAGGGTGAGAGAAAACATCCTTATTTCAATGCTTCAGAAAGGGTTACAGAAGTCTCTTGCTTCTGCTTTAGCAACACTTCAGCCATGTCAGCCTAAACTCTGCATACAATCATAGAATCATAAAATCATTAAGGTTGGAAGAGACCTCAAGCATCATCCAGTCCAACCGTCCCCCCACCACCTATTACCCACTAAACCATGTCCCTAAGT
>VWZZ01003378.1:0-107695 GCA_013399095.1 Psophia crepitans | reverse complement strand
TGGACACAGTACTTGAGGTGCGGCCTCACCAGGGCTGAGTACAGGGGGACGATCACCTCCCTGCTCCTGCTGGCCACACTATTCCTGATACAGGCCAGGGTGCCATTGGCCTTCTTGGCCACCTGGGCACACTGCCGGCTCGTGTCCAGGCGAGCATCAAACAACGCCCCCAGGTCCTTTTCCTCTGTAGGGCTTTCCAGCCACCCGCTCCCAGCCTGTAGCGCTGCCTGGGGTTGTTGTGGCCAAAGTGCAGGACCCGGCACTTTGCCACATTGAACCTCATCCTGTTGGCCTCTGCCCAGCGATCCAACCTGTCCAGGTCCCTCTGCAGAGCCATCCTGCAGATCGACACTTCCCCCTAGCTTGGTGTTGTCTGCAACTTACTGAGGGTGCACTCAATTCCCTCATCCAAATCATCAACAAAGATGTTGAAGGGGATGGGCCCCAGCACTGACCCCTGGGGAACATTACTCATGACCGGAGTGGTGTTCCAGTGGTGTATCCACAATGATACTGTTTCCAGAAGTGCAAATTCATCAGAGCATCTACCTGTAATAGAGAACTGGAATCAAAAGTGATAGAAAATGGAGGGGTTGGTTGTCATGAGTTTTCTCTGTTTGTGCAACTTTAAATAGAATTCAGCATGAAAGTTTAATTCCAAACACAACAGCTGCTAATGCAGTTGTCTTACTGTAAATTAGACAAAGAATTTACAGTCTAATCCTGGGCATCTACTGAAGGGCTTCAGCTGGTATGTAGGGGGAAAATGTAAATAACTATCAAAACTTGAATTTATCGGTATAAATCAATCCATGGGAGCTTTCCCTGTGGTGGTTCACCAATATGAAACAGCACGTTCCTTCTCTGCCTACAGAAGGGTTTTCTTGGTTTTTACACATAAAATTTTTTAAAATTCTTTCCAACAGTGATTAAAACTCTGATTATCTGTTTTCTAGGCTGTAAGAACCAGCATATATGGTCGTCCAGGTTCCTGCTATATTGACATACCTGGGGATTTTGTGAATCTTCAGGTGGATAAGAGCTCTGTCAAGTGCGTAAAGATATATTCATTATTTTTCTAGGTACTGAATAAATGAAATTTTAGTTTTAAGTTACTTTTATATTTTCTTTTCTTAAAACAAGAAAAAGATGAAGAAGAACAGTAGATTAAATAATTTGCCATAGGGTTGAGATGATACTGAAAATCCAGCCTCTGAATTTAACGTTCCATCATAACATGTGGTAACCAAATGTGCAAAACAGGAATGAATTAATATGATGGGAATACAGTGATGTCACTTTGTAAATCTCTGGAACAACACTACCTATAAGATTAAAGAAACATGCAAGAAAAACTTGAAAGCCTGTTTTTAAAAAATAATTTTATATATATTTTTCCTGTTTCGATAAATGCTGAGAGTAACATGGTATGTAGCAACTGCGATTTTATGCTAAACAATACGTTTCATCTTGCAACATTCTCCGTTTTGTATTTTTTTTAAGACCCTCTTTTATGTTGCTTGACTTCCAGGTACGTGGAATGCTGCCTGCCACCTCCCATTGGCATGGCTGAACGCTCTGCTGTATCTGAAGCAGCGTCTATCATTGCTCATTCCAAGCAGCCTCTGCTAATCATTGGCAAAGGTAGTGTGCTTTGATGTTGCTTTGAACTGTACAAGTTTTGGACAAGAAAATGATCAAAGTGATTTCTTTTCCTCATAAGTGTTAGCCATTTCCTTTTCTATTAAACAAACAAACAAAAAAACCCCACAAACAAACGTCTTCGAAATTTGATGTTAGTCTGCTCTGGTTTTAGAAACTTTTTATTCTGTTGTATAACAGATGTCTTTTTCATCTAGCTTAAGAGATAAGTCAGTTGATAAAATACAAGTTCAAGTAGAAAAAAAAAACAGGTAACTATTGTCTTAAGCCTAGAGCCAATACTAAGGGATCACTTCCAAAATTCCAAATTCTGTTAAGAGTACAGAAATTATATTCTCTGTCTGATGCTCTGGCCTGTATAGCAAGAATCAGAATAGCCAAAGGTGATTTATCCATTTCGACTTACTGAAAGTGCCAGCCTACCTGTGTGGAAGTGTGAAGCAGCACAGGAGGTGTTGCCGTTATTGCTGTTTTACAGACTTGCCCTTGTACTCTGCCAGTGTGTTTCATTCCTGAAATAGAGGTGTCCCTAAAGACAGAGGATAATTACTCTCTGTGCTGGTAACTTATTTTTGTCCCTCCTTGTGGAATGTTAGTCACTGCAGTGACAATTCTGTTGAGGATGCAGGTCTGCTAAGGAACAGAATTGAAATAGCCAACTTGTTTCACCCAAGCTGTTTTCCTGCAGATGTGGGTTTTACATTTAATCAGTGAGTGAAATGATTGAGATGAGATGGATCTTATCATTAGGCAGAATGTAGATCAGGAGAGGTTTTTTTTTTTTCCTCCTCTCTCTGGCTTGATACACATGAACAAAAGAGTCGTCTTTGAAAGTGAAAGGTAGAAAACTCACATACATGTGTTTTGTTGATGTCACATTTGTTAAGTAGATTCTCAATCGTTATCTGGGCTTTCTGCTATATATCGTTAGCAGAATTTTTGGAAGAACTACAGAAGTTTAGTATTCAGGATTTAAGACTCCTGAACAAGTTTCTTGAGCTTCTCTTTTTTGTTAAAGGCTTGTAGTAGACCTGTTTGAACAGATTATTATGGAGCACTTGATACAACGGCATGCAAGGGACAAGCAAAAAATGACAGGACACAACACGAAGGTCATCTCCTGTTGCTGCTACAGAAGTCTCTGCCCCGTAATACTGAACTTCATCCACTCAAAATTGTCATTTTAGATAAACAAAATATCCTATTTTCCCCTGCCCTGCTTTACAGAAATAGCTAAATAGTTCAGCTGAAGCCTCAAAAAAGAAAAGCTTTTGTCAAAAATATGGGAAATTTGAACCCAACTACCTGTAGTTTGGCATGTTATGAGTTCTCCAGAGTGAAAAATAACAAGCAGCTTTCATAATGGGAAGTAGTACTTTTTCTGCCACTAGTGTAATCAAGTTAACTGAAATTCAAGAGAATACAGTAGATTTCTGTAGTTTTAAGCAGTCTCTTTCATTTCATTCAGGTGCTGCTTATTCACATGCTGAAAACAACATCAGAAAGTTGGTGGACCTTTGTGGACTGCCTTTTTTGCCTACACCAATGGCAAAAGGAGTAGTTCCTGATAACCATCCAAATTGTGTAGCTGCAGCAAGATCAACGTAAATATAAAGCAAGGTTTCTAACCCTAACGTCTGAGAAACAATTAGGAATTGTGGTGGTCTACACATGCCAGGGAAGACAAAATGATTACAAAACTCTTTATTCAGCTACGTTTTGCACCTGGTTTTAGAGCACTGAAGATGTTGCTTGGAAAGAGACATCAGATTTAGGTGGATCACTTCTGACAATGCTTAGAGTGCTGGCCAGGAAGATGCCTTATCTGAGAGCTAATATTCTGTAACTGTAAAACCTATGGCAAGTAGATGTATCAATGTTGTCAGTCATAACTTAAAATGAAACTGGTAAACAGTTTATGTTAAACATTTAATTTAGTGCACTAGACAAACTACTAGCTTTTTATTTTAACATTATAAACAGAAGCTTAATATGCACACATTGCAGTTGAAGTTTTGCTATCTGCTGTCTCTGCATGGTGTTTGCAATACACTGTCGCTAAATTGCAGTTTATTTAAAAAGAAAAATAAGGTATTTCAAACTGTGCTAAAGGACCATGTTTAACTTTTAAGAGCTCTTTCTGGCTTTTGGCAAAGTTCATGTGAATGAAGTGTAAGACCCTACTAGGTATGAATATGCACAGAGTCAGCGTGCAATGGAGTATTTATACACTTTGAGATTAAAATATTGTCTGTTGAGCATCTTAGCTGTATCACTGTTAAGCATTCTATTAAGAAATACGGAGAATAAAAAAAATATACCAAACATTGTCTACCTGGTGGAAAGGTAAATTAACAGGAGTCTAAACTGAGAGGTCCACAACAATCTTAATTTTGGCTGCCCCTGTTGCCAGTATCACAGTAGTGAGTCTTTTGCTTTAACCTCAGTGCCATTATAGCATCTCTAGTTGGTATGCTAGTGTAATGATTCCGTTCCTGAACACAGTGTATTAGGAAAATAGTAATTAATTTCTTCCTTGAGTTCCTAAACTCAGGAATGGCTTGATGATTGGCTGTGTTGAAGGATACATGGTTTTGGGGGCTAAGCAAACCACTGAGAGAAAAGGATTATATTCTGGGGTTTGCTGTGGTGGTTAGGATTACATCTAATTTTGAAAACACTATTAAATTTCATAATAATTCCTCTTTATCTGATTCTCTTATTTTGTTTCATTTTAGGGCATTGCAGCATGCTGATGTGATCATCTTACTTGGTGCAAGGTTGAATTGGATTTTGCATTTTGGTCTTCCACCAAGGTTTCGACAAGATGTAAAGGTTATTCAGGTAAGCAGGAAAATGACTATCATTTGAAGGAAGTCCTCAAGGTTCTAGCACTGTGTAGAGCAATTACTGTAAATTATTTTGGTAGTGTACTTCATGTGGCAAATACAGCCCTATGGACAGTGCAGTGCAGTGTGTGTAGTGGTGATAGTTCTCCAGACATAGTTCTGATTGTAATTATTTTTTTTACTTATTTTTTCTAAAACTGGTTCCAGCTATCAAGGACTTGGTGCTGCTGTAGTGAGGAGAACAGACATACCTATGTAGTTGATTAATAGAGGATTAGACACGAGATACTTGTGTGATCTTTGGAACACTGGAATATCCGTGATTGAAAGCAGGTTGTCTTGAAATTGGGAAACTTTTCATACTGCTCTCTCAGCTGGATTTTTTTTAAATAGGATTACTTTCAGATCCAGAATCGATCATTCTAAGAGCTCAGTCACTCAAATTTTAGTAAGAGAAAGAAAGGTAATTTAACTAATTAATGTATTCGGCAATCTGCCAGCTCTTAGAAAGACAAGTCATTAAATTGTTTATGTCCTTAAAATCTCCTCCCTTAGAGTCTGTGATCAAAGAGTAGCAGTTGATTTCCATATGCTGACGGGCCTGCCTTCAGTGATCTGGAACATAATCTCAGCTTCTAAATGTTGCATCATTCCAGAGGAATAGCATGAATTTTTAAGCTAGATTTCCTTTTGACTTATGAAATAATACATCTTCTATGTTTTCTTTACATTCTTTAGAAAAAAGGGAAGTTCTGTACTGTTTGTAAGAGCTTGAAAGAAGCAAGCAGTCAATCTTAAGGATATATATAAATTTTTACTAAAGTGGGTACATACCAGGATTTTACTTTGCATAAAACATTTCCTGATGTCATTTCAGTGAAAGGCAGAGTAAGCTATCTGTACAGCCAAAATAAAGTATGAAGACATTGTTAAACAATGTTCCTCACTTGAACTGAAAAAAAATTCTCTTTAATAATCCTTGAGTTAATGGTGGTCTTTCTTTTTTTAAATATAGATTGATATTTGTGGAGAAGAGCTGGGGAATAATGTGAGGCCAGCTGCAATTTTGTTAGGTGACATAAATGCTGTGACTAAGCAGGTAATGTCAGGTGTTCTCCTGTTTTGACCTTAATTTCCTCTGATATATTTATATAAATGAAGTTACCAGTTAAAAGAAAGAAAAAAAAAAAAAAACCCCAAACCAACCTGTTCGAGGACAACCATTTTTCAGGCAACATACTCATGCTGTGTATCCAGTCTATTCCCAAATGAAATGTTAAAAGATCCTCATAAGTGTTCATGTGATTGTGCTGGGATCTTCCCTGATAACATTATTGATGCTCGTGATGGTTTTTTTAATTATGTTGAAAGAAATCTCTACAACTTTTCAATGTTGTTCCAGCTTTTAGAAGAATTCAGCACAAGACCATTCAAATATCCTTCTAATTCAGAGTGGTGGAAGAAGCTAAGAGAGAAAATAACTACTAATGAGGAAAGATCAAAGGTAGTGTTATATTAAAGAAAAGAGGAGGTTTCTCGCCTTAACAGGTACCGATGCATAGTCACTTTTGTCACTGGTTTATATCCAGGCTCCTCAGGTGCTTCCAACAATCATGTTATCCAGACTTTGAGCATTTATACCATTCTGGTACAGGCTTACTCTTCTCAGGCTTCTGAACTGTAAGTTAAGTCTTAATTGTAAGTTAAGTATTCTGGGTGTGATACTTTTCTAGGTTTTGTACAAATTCAAACTGTGTGGAAGTCAGGAAGTCATGAACTTTGGGGTTGGCTTCTTAAAGCCAGCAGTAGATCACAGTCAGAGCTGCTGTATTATGGGCAGTGACTTCTAAGCAATGGACAGGTACCTCCGCGTGAAAGCTAGCTTATGTGAAGATGCATTCTTAGTTTTCTTCTGTAATTGTTCTGATTAGCAATGCTGATGGAAGGGTTTGTGTGGCTCTCTTCCCTTTGCTGTTTACTTTTGCAGGGGCTGGTATGAGAGCTCATGGTATTGAAGAAAAGCTACTTGTTAATTTTTCCTCTCTAGGGTCTAGGGGGAAGGGGAGAACAACCTGGGTCTCGGAGCTGGTCTGAGAGCACTGCACAGCTCCTGCATGGTTGTAACACTAGCACTGACCTTTTGCTCTACAGTGTCACCAGGATGAGTGACACTGCTGTAAGATTGTTGAAGCTGGAAGGAGCAGAATTGCCTAGGAATGACGGGAAAGGAGCCGAGAGGATTTGGCTATTAGGGGAGAGATTTTACAGAGGCACCTTATTGTCTCTGTGGGTAAGAAGAGGATGCTGCTCTGAGGACTAGGTCATAAACTTGGTCCTGGTAGTGTCTCAAGCAGTGGCCTTCTCTCATCAGTGAGGTTTTTTTTCATGAAGCACTTATGGCCTCTAGTTTAGCTCTCCTAATATGTCTGTGATAACAGGGAAGATTGAGGTTGGACTTGGTCTTACAAGTCAGGTTGTAAATGTTTCTTCTGGCCATTGTCATGTTGTTATGATACTGCAGAGAATGACTCTAGTGGAGGGTGTCCCTGCCCGTGGCAGGGGGATTGAAACTAGATGATCTTTGAGGTCCCTTCCAACCCAAACCGTTCCATGATTCTGTGTTAAAAGCCAGTAGCTGTTAAGGTCAAAAGACCACAGATGCTTGGTGTGTGCCTGTTTTATGCAGTTCATATTCTGCAAGTTCCGATGTATGTTTCTGAGATTGGGATCTAAAATAGATAATTTGTAGCAGATGAGTGCTATGAACTCCCTCCCAGCACACAGATGACAGTTCGATTACGGTTATCAATAGCCAAGCCTGTGTGCAGAAAAATGTCACATGCCTCTCAGGTTAAACTGGGTTTCAATAGCTTCCTGTTAACGATAGGCCATCCAGGGGCTGCTGAGCTGAGTGAGCCTCTGATAAATACGTTTTGTCATCAGGATAGATACAGAAGGAATGACTTTGATGTAGTGCATGGAAGACCAAATACTTCAGCCTTACCTAGCAGAGTGCATTTTTATTTCCATCGTCATTTTTTACGTGTCTCAGTACTGCACCTTATTATAAATTCTGTGCATAGGAGTTACTAATACCTCTTGTTTTTAAGGGATTAGCATTACAGAAATCGCTGCCTATGAATTACTACACAGTCTTTCATCACATCAGAGAACTGATACCCAAGGACTGCATCTTAGTAAGTGAGGGAGCAAACACCATGGACATTGGACGAACTATGCTTCCAAATTACTATCCCCGTCAAAGGTGTGGTATTTTCTTTGTTGTGCTGGCTCAGCAGGCTAGATCTATGTATAAATGTTTTCATTTAGCTGAGAAAT
The DNA here is from genome assembly GCA_013399095.1 of Psophia crepitans. Classification (NCBI taxonomy): domain Eukaryota; kingdom Metazoa; phylum Chordata; class Aves; order Gruiformes; family Psophiidae; genus Psophia; species Psophia crepitans. Next base: position 99,845 of record VWZZ01003378.1, on the reverse strand, counting down.
ATGATGGTCCAGAATTTTTTTTTAATCCTTTTTAAAGGTTCTAAATAAAGAGTAAAAGTTGTGTATTTTGGGAGGGGGGTTAAGGGAAGTTTTCCACTCATATACTGATATCCTGTCATTGATTTTAACACTTCTCTGCAACTTGTCTGTGTGCTCTGCAACAGAATGGCAATAGTTTCTCACTCGTGTGGAAAGCGAGTGAGGAGCATTGTGTTGAATTCCCTGATCTACATGTTTATTGCTGTAATCAGAGTCTGTGATAAATATTGATTTAACATAAAACCAGTAATTGAGATTCTCATATTGTAAAGTACTCATATGGGGAGTGTTTTAATATAAGTAAGAATTAAGTGCTGTTTCTTGAATGAGCAGGAAAGTGAGTTCTGTCAGGTCAGGTGAAACTTCTGATCTGACTGTGAAGCTTGTGCCTTCTTGTGAGAGTAGCACTAATGAGTACTGAGAGTATGACTAAAGTGAATCTAAATACTCCTTTGTAAACAAAAAACAAGGAACCAATCAAAAAACCTACTTCCATTAAAGTTGGGGGAAGAGTTTGCCCTCTTATTTCAAGTAAGGGCACAGCAATGTTAATGGTTGCCTTTTCAGATTGCATTGCACATATCTGAAAGCAAATTTGAAAAGTTAACCCTAGAATAATCTAGTTCTTTATGTACTTCTGTATCCATTATGTGCTTCTGACTGAAATGATCTAACATAATTACAGCTTTCAATTTGATTTCGAAAGTTGAACCAGAAGACTAAAATTTGAACAGCAGTATTTAACCGATGACTTTCAGACTTCTAGTTGTATTTTCAAGGAATTAAATATAGAAAGATTTCATGTAGTCTGCCTATCTCTACAGTAATTGAATGTTTTTGAAATATTGTTACTATGCAAGCTAAAAGCATACAATAATAGTTCTTTATTGTAGTACAAGTAGTGTATAAGAGATCTTAATTGTAATTAGAGTTCCGGTGTGTTTATATCATTTAAAACATTTGCAGTCTTATCAACTGTTTGGCTGAATATAATAGTCTATACATCTGGTATCTCTTTATACCAATTGTTTATGAAACAGAATTCAAATAGTATATGGCAGATTATTAAAAGTAAAGATAAGTCACTGTGGATTAACTTAAAAGTTAGAGTAGAAATAAAGGGATAGTAATTCTGTATTCTCCCTTTCAGGCTTGATGCAGGTACTTTTGGAACAATGGGTGTCGGACTGGGTTTTGCTATAGCAGCTGCCATGGTAGCTAAAGACCGAACACCTGAAAAGCGAGTCGTCTGCATAGAGGGAGATAGTGCATTCGGATTTTCTGGGATGGAGGTGGAGACTATTTGCAGGTAACTGGGTTTTGCTCAAGAAGACGCTCTTCATATGTCACCAGGATCAATTTCACTAGAAGGCAAAGAATGCTGCTGTTAGATGGGGAGCTCTTAAAAGCCCATGCAAACAAGCCAACAAATATATGTAGCTGTTTTTATGCTGTTGTGACATACTGTGTTACCAGTGATAAATAGATCGTGTTTCAGTTCCGAGTGATTTTTTTTTATTATTCTTGTTGTTGTTGTTGTTGTTGATTTATTTATTTATTTTCCTTTTATCTTTAAGGAAAAGTAGCATTTTTGACACCTCAACAGAAAGATGCAAGTGTCCTGGTTTTGGCTGGGATGGAGTTAAATTTTCTTCCTAGCAGCTGGTATAGTGCTGTTCTTCAGATTTAGGATGAGAACAATGTCGGTAACGCACTAATACTTTAGTTGTTGCAACCAGCCAAGGACTTTTCAGCTTCTTACACTGCCCTGCCAACGAGAAGGTGGAGGGTGCCCAAGAAGCTGTGAGGGAGCAGAGTCAGGACAGCTGACCCAAACTGGCCAAAGGGATAGTCCATACCATATGGTGTTATGCCCAGTGTGTAACTGGAGGGGTTGGCAGGGAGATGGGGCAGTTCAGGAACTAGGTGGACCCAGATGGTGACCAACTGTACTGTGCATCACTTGTTTTGCGTGTTCATTTAGCAGTGGCAGTGGTTGTTGTTATCTTCTTCCTTTTCTGTCCTACTTTTTATCTCAACTCACAAGTTTTACCTTTTTCTTTTTGATCTCTCCCCCATCCAACCAGGAGGTGAGGGAGTGAGTGAATAGCTGTGTGGTTGTTTCAGCTGCCTGTAGGGTTGAATCACAACAGCAGTTACTTCAGAATTCTTCCAAATGCATCTTTTTGTAGATACAACTTGCCAATCCTGATTATCATAATAAACAACAATGGGATTTATACTGGTTTGGATGCAGATGCCTGGAAGGAGATGTTAAAGTTTGGAGATCCTGCAACATGGTGAGCATCTTCAAATGTGTCCTGTTAATTAAGGAAGAAGTGACCAAATTGGTCATTCTCTTCACTGTTAGTGCTTTGTGATCCAGATAGAAATTTTTCATAAAGTGAACTTAGCCTAGGACTAAGTTCATATGAGTAAGAGCTAGTTACCAAAAGCAAGCAGCCAACCTAATTACAGACTATTGTTTACACAACAGTGCAGCAGAGATGGCTCTCTATTAGTTGTCTCAGGTTCCTGCAGCAGTTCAGGCCACCCAGTACAGAGTTCATAGTGGGCTAACCTCCAAAATCACAATAATCTCCAAAATTACCTGAGACTTGCATTGTGAGTTTACACTGGGCTTCTGCTTCTGGAGCTGAGATCTCTGTACCAAGGGAATTAGGCTAAAGCCTTGCTCAGGAATGTCTCCAGAAGATGAAAATGAGTATGCTACCCTATAAACGTAGCTTAAGTGGTATAGGAAACAGTTCTTCCAGCCCAGAAGAATTCATCAGGCCAGCACAATAAATATCTTACACTTTAAAAATCAGTGCTGAAGTAATTAAATTGGTCAGTCTGGCAATTCTTCCCTGCCATTAATCAGATGTTTTCCTTTTCATTACAGTGTACCTCCTGTTTCTCTCCTGCCAAATTCACACTATGAGGAAATTATGTCTGCCTTTGGAGGTAAAGGGTACTTTGTTAAAACGCCAGAAGAATTGCAGAATGCTCTGAAAGCAAGTGTCGCTGACAAGCAAACACCCTCTCTTATAAATGTCATGATTGATCCTCAGTCTGAAAGAAAGAAACAGGTATCTATACATTTTCTTTTCTTCTACAAGCCTCTGAAATCCTCAGGAAGTATCACTTAAACTGCAGAGCAGGCAGAGATAGTTGCAAGGCAGAAAGATTGTCTTTAGATTTGGGCGATAGGAGAATGGATGCTTTTCACTGTGCCATCTGCTTTCCTTGGTTTTTGTATTAAGACACAGCATCTTTAATGACTGTTTCCAGAATTTATGGTTGTTCCTTCCCCTTCCTGACAATATGAGACAAAATGTTTTTGGGCAGTCTTTATTTCCTGTGGATTCCATCTAGTAGTTAATACATACCTGTATGCTGCTCCTCTTACTGTTTGTCCAGTCTGATATGTTTTTGTTCTGGGTTTGTTTTTTTTTCTTGCAGGAATTTCCCTGGCTGACTCGTTCTAACCTGTAATAGAAGATGAAGATAGTGATGGTGCAAGGCAGTGCATTAAACAAAGCTAAATTGTTTTCCAGAAGTGGAACTGGTACAACTCTTTTACCTAAGCATTGGAACAAAGTGGGATTTTAAAACTGCAATTAGAGGAATGGACAGGACACACATGAAGGCATACCAGGCCTTCTAGCAGATTGTACAGTATCACTGATGGTAAAATTACATGCTCTTAGTCAGAGCCACACGCATCAAAGATTTGTGAATTAAAATCTCGGACGTTCTGGGTGAAGGAACTGAGCTGAGGGTTTTCTACTGACAGAAACATAGAAATTGTTGGCACTCTGCAACTGTAGTAACTTCATTTTTAACCAGCCACCAGCATGCTGCCTGTTACAGACTTTGTCCTGTAAGGACCAAAACAAAGCATCATGTTGTGAAAAAGTGCTGATTGGCCTCGTTATGCATTGAAGCCCATTGGGTTGATAGTCACTTCATCATTTTAGAGATTGCTTTTTCAGCCTCTACTGCAGGAAGTAGTATATTAAAAATGCAGACTTACTCAAGGCTGAATTTCTCTCTGTTGCATTTGTTTTTTGTGAACTGGGGCTTATGCTGCTGGCAGGAAAAAAAATAATCTTAGATTCTTGTTTGAAGCTTTGCTCTTTGCAAAGGACTGGATTTATTAGTGAGATTTCCAGGATTAATAGGTCATAAATCTTTCTGATCAGAAGCACTGAAAAAAAAAAAAATCAAAACCAACAACAACAAAAGAACAAAAAAAGCCTCAAACCAAAAAGCCCCTCACCAAAACAAACAAAAAAGTGTTAGGCTGGAGCTTAACGTTCGGTTTGGCTGCCATCACAACGCAACCACCAGCACGCATGCTGTGGCAGGCTAACTGTGCAACGAGGAAACTGTACTGTATAGAAACTCAGTGCCCAGCTGGCACTGACTGTGATGCAGAGCTAACGTTTAAACAGGCAGCCGGCCTGCCGGGGGTTTTGTCTACTGTGTTTTCGTCTGTCGTCACATCTGGCAATCTGACTCAGAGCTCAGACTTTAAAAGCGAAGTAGTTCTTTCTCTGTGCTTCTATCATGGCTTATAGCAACTACTGCTGAGTATACTACTAAGCAGGTTACTTTATATTTACTTTTGTTCTTAAATGCACTGTGAGGATCTTTGTTACGTACATAAAAGGGAAAAATCTAGCTCTGATTTGGGTTTTGATTGCTTTATTGCCATTGACATTAAGTGTTGGTTAACTAGTGGAGGGCGCTTGGATGACCCAGGGGAGAGGAGGACTGGGCTGGCAGGGGATCCTGGCCTACAGTAGGTTTGTTGCAAAAAGCTTGGCTTATTAGTTCTTGCACTTCAGTCCAGGTCTAGCACGAGGCCATGGGCTACTGTTAGGAGAGGAATGTCTCCGCACGCTCGTGCAGAAAGGTACTATCTGACATGAGCAAGAGTACCGCAGTCTGACTAGAGACCCTTGTTACGTGTGTGGGAATAGCCACGTGGCACAATGAATGCTTGAGTCAAGAAAGGTAATGCTCTTAGGAGCACTAAGAAGTGCAGAAAGATAAAATCTGTAGGATGGATACAACTCCTGAACAAGCGCAAGGATGCCAAGACAGCAGAGCTGCTATGTTCTCTGGGGTACTCTGCAAGGAATGTGGAACAGCGTTGGGTCATGTCACCGATTTTATTTCATTCTTAACTATCAAAAATTGATTTTAATATGTTGCAGTGATTAAACACAATCCATTATGACAACGTAAAATATCTGTAAGACTTAATGTTGGGACTGACCATGGGGAAGATCATTTGCATTGGATAAGCAAATGCAGAAATTCTTGGTTTATATCTTAAAATTAATAAAAAGTGGTTTTCATACTGTTTCTCCTTTAATGAGAGTATTTTAATTGCATCAGAATTTTGTGTCAGCTGTTGGAAATCACCTTATGTTGGATTTTTAGAAAAGTTGTTGAATAACCAGAATAACACACGCAATTCATTTTAGTAAATCAAAATGCCTGGAAAATGGAAAGTAAAAAATTTGAAACTGTGGGGAGATAATAACATAATTGATAACATCAGTTTGGATTTCTTTGAGCTTTTGAACAGCTCAAAAAAGAATTAATACTGCATTTCTTAAAAATATTTCTCTAAAATAGACTAATACCACAATATAATAGAAATTCTTAGGTTGTAATGATCAGGAGTTTTGTGATGAGAGAGTACACAATTTCCCTATAAAACCAAGGACAGTGAAATTTGTACGACTTTGGGGTTGCGTCAAAGAGGAGTGTTAGGCAGATGAAATTACATGAAAGGAAAGTTTCAGAGGTGAGACAGAAATGAGGGATCTCTGAAATGTCCTAATTTTATTCAAAGGCACAAAAGCTAACAGATGCCGTAAGTTTGGGGAATGCTGACCCATGTGGCTTTAGTCAACTGGAAATTTTTCTTCAAAGCTGGAGCATGAAATTAAAGGCATTTATTGAACAGACTCAGGACACCAAACTCAAGAGGAAGAAACTGCCTGGGCCTCAGCTGAGGAAAGATGCTGTGGAAGAGGTACTGGGTATAATTTACTGAGACATACCAGAAGTTTGTGTTTAAATAAGGCACAGTTCTGAGTCTTTTTCTTGGAATGGCTTTCAGGTAAATAAAGAATATTTGAAATTTTGCTATACCAGTTATGGGTGACCTCCATCAATCAATAGTCTAGTTCCTGTGAAAACTCTTCTTACAGGGGTCTTCTTGGTTCACATGGTGGGGAAACCCAGAAGTTCAGCGCAGCAGCGCTTGTCCTTTTCAAAGAGAGGACACCAGCATGCATCAGAAGGGTTGGAGCCTGGGACCAACAAGTGGGACAGGAAAAGTATTACAGAGGTGTCTGAAACCCAGCAGGTAATTTAACTATGGGACTGCAGGTGAAACCACCAGCAGCCACAACAAAATGGCCAGGTGTAAGGAGTAAGAAGTAAGGTTTGTTATTGTCTCAGCACCTCACAAGATAGTGTAAGGTGTTGAATATGTGTTCCTGCAGACTCTTGGTATGCTCAGCTTGCTAACAGGTTTAGTTTGCAGTGATTTCTGCAAATTACTGACCTTTTATGATTATGTTTCACCTTTAGTCTACAGTGAATGCTGCAGTAGACTGCCCTGTGAACATTTGGGTGATGTCATGCATGCTTCTCTTCAGTCATTCGGCCGTATAGCATATATCCATTCTGATGAGGAATCGGATGTATACTGGATCTGGCTAGATTGGGTTTTAAGCACGTGCGCTAAATCCCAAGCACACTTAAAACAAGCAGCAATGCATCTTCAGGCCTGCCACTGTCCCCAAGGAACTAGCACGCACTGGCTGTGAGCTATGTAAAGGTCCTATTAAGAAATATCAGTAACTTCTGCACCAACTACGTCGTTCCTTTACATCTTGGAATCAAAATCCCCATTGCAGCTCTTCCTGTGCTATTTGAAGAGCTTGATGGCTGTGCATAGTAGAGAAAAAGAGTTCTTGGCACTCCCCTACTTAGTGATGTTCTGAGGCCAGACCAGGTATGGGAGCTGATCATTATGACATACAGGCAATGTGACTTCTGCTCATTTATCTGCTTATAACTGAATATTGTGATGAGCAAGAAATGGCTATCCTGAAAGAGACATTTGCTGTTTCTTTTGATGATTTGATTGGAACCAGATGGACAAGGTTTAAAGAGGCCCTCAGTAAAGCAGATCCTTCCAGCTAATTATGGCACACACAAGCATAAATGAGAATTATTTCGGTGTCTGTTCTTTCCAGGAATCTCTAGGCTGCCTGAAATAGTGCAAAAATAAGTAAGAGAAATTAATGCAATGACATTTTGCTTGCTTGAGTCAATACTCTTAAGAAATTTTTGGGTTTCATCAGTCTTTTTCAGAGAGTGATAGAGAAGATCGGAAGCACACTGCTGAAAATGTTGCATAGAATAGTTTAATATGAAAGGTTTTTACTTTGTCAGCTACAGGATGTCTGAGCAATCCAACTAGCAATTAGTTGTGTGATACCTTGGGTGTCTCCGGGTGCAGAGAAGGGGTGCTTTTGAAGACAGGATTTGAATTGCTGTTTTTTTGAAGTTGAAGTGGATTAGCTGTCCATCGAGGACTGTGTAAATGGCCATTGACACAGAAATGGCGGCAGCTTAGAACGTCTTTGCACGTAGCTGATGGGAGATTTCCTCTAGTACTTCGTGCTGGTGGTGCTACCACATGAGGAAGGTAGCGGAAGACTCATATAAGCATTTTTACACCTACGGTCTACATAGCAATGTAAGGGGTTTTGTTATGGCTCTTGCTTCCAGAAAGCAATTATTATTCTGGGGCATGAGTTTTGTTCAGTGACTACCTGTAGCTTTTGCGGCATGAAACTTAACGTAACCTGCAAGCCTACCTGAGAACCAAACTGTTAGGCAGAGAGGCCTTTCAGTTCTCCTTCTGGTGGCTACAGCGGGTTTGCATACCTCTGCATCACCATGCAGCCGCAATGGTGACGCTAGTGTCAACATAACCTCAGGCATTCATCCAAGCTAGAGCTCTACATTAAAAAGCATTTAAAAAAAAAAAGTTGGCACTTTTTTGAAGTGTTTGAAGAACTGGCATTAAGATGATGTGGATGTATGGCGTTTGATTGATATCTGCACCTCAGGTCTATACTGGTGGACTTGCAGGCACATGTCAAGTTCTGGCCAAAGCAGTGCACCCTTGTTACAGCAAGGAGATGGGGCTGCTGGGACTTAGGTATGAAAGCCTCATTAGCCAGGCCATAAACCACCTGCTTGCTCTGCAAAAACAGGGATATCATTCAAATGCTCAGAAAATAAGTAAAAATTATGTTAGGAAAAAAAAAATATTTCTGCCCTCCCAAGGCTTTTAAACTGCCACAGATAAACAGCTGATGCTGGGCCTTGTTCTAGGCAGTTGCAACTAGTGAGACCTTTATTACTGGATTTAGCGTAAGGACTGGGTTTTTTCTCCAAGTTTGCATCCTTGTGTGCCAAATGACCGCTTGGTAAGGAGGTCTTTGATACAAATGATTGAAGCTTCAAAAGCAGGACTTTATGACAGAAATGCTAATGCAATNTGACCGCTTGGTAAGGAGGTCTTTAATACAAATGATTGAAGCTTCTATAACAGAAATGCTAATGCAACGTTAATTATAGCTCCTTAATTCTGCAAAGGGAGCTGGGAAAATGCATTTGTCTAGTTTGATTAGGCTCAGCTCTTACCCTGAGTTTGGGAGAGGACAACCCTGGCAACCTGGAATGACTGGGCAGCATCCAGTGCCCAAATGTATGCTACTGCAGTAAGAGGCAAAGCCTCTCCACCTGTAGCCTGGCCCAGCACCCCTGGAAATCAGCATGAAATTTGCCATCAGCTTACAAAACAAGGGCAGTTTTAGAACAGAGATGTGGGCTGCTCAACAACTGTGGTGCCAGTGAACCACAGTGAAGCACTACAGTGCTTGCTGTAGTGTCAGGGCCAGTAAGTGCTTGTGGCCATCCATTTGCTAAAAAAAAAAAAATAGGCAAGCAAATTTGGCAGCATACTGCTACTTCTTCCTACTGTTCTACTGTGACCTATTTCTTTACTCATCCCCAGCTTCATAACGTTGGTTCTTTTATCAGGCCTTTAGATAAACACGTAAGTGTTCTCTTCTGCTCCCCAAGTGGGTTCAGCAGCTCTGTTCCTTCTGCTTCTGGTTTTACACCCTGCAAGGCACAGCATCCCTAAACATTTAGTGCCCAGAGGTATCCATGAGAGGAGCGGAGAGGAAAACCAGCCATGGGAAAATGAGGCATCAAGCTATTTTGAAGACAAGGTATCAGAAGCTTTTTCAGGCCGTGATTTGGCAAGGCACCTGTGTGCGGTCTTGGTTTCAGGAGCAGCTTCATTGATTTCACTTGCATGCCTGAGGTTACGCTCCCATTCAAGTCTTTTCCCGAACCAGTGCACTGGCCACTCGTGATGGGCACTGCAGCCTTCTGTACAGCATCCCTGTCTGAGGGGGCCTTCTCCTAGGTGTGTATGCGCTGGTGTTTGCATCCATGTTTCCTTGCACCTTAACGGTGTCGTGGGCTGTAGTGCAGTATGAAAATCAGGAACGGGGTGCTGCATTGCCAGCTCTCTTGAATGAAGATACTAGTGTGAGCATTTAAATAACAACTTTTTTCCCTGCAAGAATGTTAACGGAGAAAAAAGAAGATTGTTCTTTGTGGTGTTTAATTGATTCTGCTTTTTGACAAGCTAGATGATAAATCACTTAAATTAGGAGTTGTGAGAGCCAATTACTGCCAGATATTCTTCTGTTCTATGCCTCCAGCAGCACTGCTGTGCTACAAGTACAGGCAGAGAGTTCTGCAGACCTTTACTAATAGAAGTAAATAACAGTAATAGACAATACAAATGAAAATAAGATGAAAGAATTACCCTGAAGACTATTTCCATCTCCTCTAGATGTAAATACCAAGAACAGACTGGGTTATAACTTGTGATTCACCACCCTAGGCTGTTATAGGCTATTTATCTACTTACATACTACTAACTGGAGAACTCAGTTGGCCAGGATGCCCATTGTCAAGGCCATTGTACGTGTGGATTTCTGTGGGCATCTTCTTTTTCCTATGGAATGTTTTTTCTATGATTAATTCTAATATTTTCCAAATACCTGGCAATCCTGGATGTATCTCTTGATTCTGTGCAGACTTGTACACATTTGTGATGAGTGCATCTCATCCAAGGAGCATCTTGGCATTCTGCATGGTGATCTGCTCCTGTGCAGTAGATACAACAAGATGAGAACGTCACGTACTATGTATACACCAAATAACCATCTTGTACCTGAACATCTTAAGGAGCCATCAGACTGCCTGTACATTTGATCAATGCATTTGGCAAGTCCATGGAATTCTTGCCTATATAGGTTTTTACAGCACATGTGGGCATTGTAGCGGAGCGCAGACTTTCTGCGTGTCTACCCCATATACGTACGCGGACGTATTTCAGCTGAGAACAACAGCCCTGCCGTTGTGCAAAATTGTATACAATCCCACAGCGAATGCTGAACAGCTTGCAGTTTGGAAGACAGGGTCTAAAAGGCAGATGAAACAGGAAAGGGAAAGAAGAGTAATGTTATAAAGGTCACCAGCTGAATTATTGTTTTAAAATTGTTCCACTTTCTTGTGCCTTCCAACATCACAAGGCCATAGTGGGGTGGTTCTGGTAGGTTTGATGGAAGCCACTTTGCATTATCCCATAATCTTTAATCACGTCCATAACTCTCTTGTTCTGTAGTTTGTTCCATTATCATCAACAGAAAAAGAAATGTATGCGTGGGATTACTCATAGGAGAGAAAAAAGTGAAAGATTGAGCCTTGGAAAGAGATCTAAAAGTGCAAAGTTAGAGGTTCAAGCTGAACTTTCTAAAAATGGTATGAGAGCTAGGCTGCTCTGGAAACAAATAACCTCTGAAAGGTGTAAAAATAAATCCGATTCCCTAGCCAGTGTTGCATTTCTGTGAACACAAAGTATAGAGAAAAGAGGAGGCCAGAAGGCCGCTGCTTGTTGTGCAACTTATAGCATCCATTAAGTGGCTAATTTGTAAAAAAGTTGCTTTTGGAAGTTGCTAGGCATCAACGGCCTGCCTTCAGCAGGACACCAGTGTCCTGCCACCGATGGCCTGCCTTCGCCTCTTCGTCTGGTGGGTAATCTGAGGACTTAGGAGCACTGGCTTGCCTTTAACTGGCCACCTGCCCTGTGACCTCATACCCAGCTTGGTGACTGGCATGGGTGGAGCTGCGGTGTCAGCCATCATGTGGTTGAATTTACTTCATCCAATAGTTAGTGGGTCTGTTCCTATATGGGCTTCTGAAACAAATTTAGATGTACCAGCAAGGAAATGGTGAAGCTATTCGTTGTTTCACTGCACTTACTTTTTACTTCAGTAGCTGCCTTTGTACTTTAGATAATACTATCTTCCAAAATAGCGGTAGCTATGTTGTCAAAGTATTAAATCTAAGTGTTAGGCGTAACTCATTCAGGTATGCAAACTTGAACAGGTATATTTACTGGGAGAAACAATTGTTGCTAAATAACTATCTAACAAGGAAAACATAATTATAAGGAATCTTCTCCATCTCCCACACTAATTGAATGAACAGGATTCTTCTGTACTACTTTGCAGACATAAGCTGTTATTGAATTATTGCATTAACACTGGGTTGCTGTTTTACCTTTGCCCCACTCAGCAGAAGAGCTTTCCTATTTTGGAAGTAGAAAGTCTTGATAATGTATTGAATATCTCAACAGGACAAGGGGTAATGGTTTTAAACTAAAAGAGAGTAGATGTAAGAAAAAAGTTTTATGATGAGGGTGGTGAAACACTGGAACAGGTTGCCCAGAGATGTGGTAGATGCCCCATCACTGGAAACAGTCAAGGTCAGGCTGGACAGGGCTCTGAGCAACCTGCTGATTCAAGATGTCCCTGCTCACAGCAGGGGAGTTGCACTGGACGACCTTTAAAGGTCCCTTCCAACCCAAACTATTCTGTGATTCTATGAGTAACTTTGTCCTTCTAACTAGAACTGTGTTCATACAGGACCTTGAGGTTGACGGTATTTTAACTACGTTCATTTTCCCTTGGCTTTGTGATGATGTGCCTGCCAACCAAAAGTGGATAGGACTGGGAAGAAGCCTTCTTTTTAACAAGTATTCATTAATTCTTGCATAGAAAAGGTTCATAAATTATATTTACATGCTAGGGTCATCAGCACATTCTTCCACTCACTTCTAAGAGCTCAGGTCTGAGTTGACAAGGTCAAGCCACAGCTATGTGAGCAGGTCAACTGTGCAGACTTTTTTTTTTTTCATTACTTGTTGGTTGGCTTTTGATGGTTTTAGTTACTGTGGCATCTACTCAAGCTAGGGGTTTTTTTAAACTGCAGTTGATTCCCTGTGATAAAACCATGGGGGTCTTTAGCTTTGACCACTGAACTGCAGATGGGATTCTGGGGTTCTCACGGTGCAACAACTTTCAAAATTAAGTCCTCAAAACCCCTTGTTTTCACTTAAACCATTGGAGTATCTCATAAGAGTCAGAAACCGCAGTGTGAAAACTTTGCTGTGTTTCTTAGGTTAATGTCATCTGGAACAGAAATACTGTCACAGCCATTTTATTTCCATTCAGTGAACGCTACTCCAGGTACCAGACTAGCAATTCTAGGTGAGACACAAGTAAGAATTATGCAGTGTATATTACTTCAGTTTCTAACAACTGCATAATTTCATGTAAAAAATTCAAGATTTTTTTAAAAAAATTTATTCCCCCCCAAATTTAAAATATTCTTATTCCCAAGTATTTATGGGATCTTCTCTGGTAGTTGCACCATGAATTCGTATTACTGTGGGTTTTCACTACGCCAGCAACAGCAGCTGCAGCGAATACAGAAGAAATAAAAAGTAAATCAGTTGTTATTGATTGCCGTTTGGATGATAGAGAAAAGGCCTTATCTCTAATCAGAGAGCATTGGCCTTAACTCCCTGGCGCAGAGGTCTCTGAAGGGAGAGCAGAAGCTTTCCGTTGGCTTCATGAGCCCATGGGAATAGCTGGAGGAACGCACTGCTTGACGGAACGAGTTCCCAAATGACAGAGAGCTTGGGGGCCTGACACCTCTTGTCAGGGTTCTTGCCCTGTGTAAGACTCACTCTGCTCCGTGACTTCCCCTGCTCAGGATTGTCTCCATCAGGTGCACCAATGCCACGGAGGTCAGAAACACGCTCTGTAACCAGATGTGCATGGCCGAGCTGGCTCTCTTGTAATGAGAGCTCCACTTTGTGTTGATCTAATGGTGGTCCTACTAAAAACTAGTGAGTTGATGAACTACTGCTGCGTCATGACAAAGAGGTCTCTTCAAATGTAAGTGTAAACACCTCCTTTAAAGTCTTTTGTGGAAGATGGTGTGTTTGCCACAGCCAAGTGTCTGCCTACAGAGCTTTCCTCTCGTGTTGGCTGAGAGCCAGTTCTGGTCAAACAGGCTCAGACTTCAGAGTGATGGAGATGCTATGTCACAAAAAAGGATGATGTTGACAAAACCTCCATTTTCAATCAGGGTTCTCCACTGAAAAAAGTGGATTAAAAACTCTCTACCTAAGAATTGACTGCAAAGCTAACTTCATGTGGGTTTTTTAAGTCTGAGGCAGGCCTGGCTTTCTGTGTCACCTCTGGCCACCTCCCATATAGCACTCACTGTTGCGAGGAAAAGGTATATTGCTTGTTCCTATCTTCTTTAGGGCAGATCAGAGGGTGGATGTGGTTTATGATAGAATTCCTTGCAATATTCTTCAAGCAAGATGATGCATTTTTACCCAAATATGCCTTTCTGTTCTAGATTGAAGAACCAAGAACTGAAACTGGTAAGGGGGTGATGGAGGAGGGGAAAAATGAGAGTCCTGCTGCATGATCTTAGTTCTTTGCAGTATTATTGGATTTCTTAATTTCCTTATCAAATAGAACATATTTTGTACTACAAGTTTCTACCAAGTTTTCTATTGTTAAAAGACTACAGGAAGATTTCAGGAGGATTTTAAATTACTCAGTTGTTGTTTTGACTGGCTATTGAGTTGGTCAGACATTTTCAGGGGTGAATCTTTTGATAAAACCTTGACATTTTAGCTTTTGAGCAATCTTTTTTTCCAGCATCCGTGCAGGCTTCTAGCATAGGGATTGTCCATTGCTTACCTTGATAATCAGGCACCTGGACATTTATCACATGTACTTTGGGCTTGTCATGATAAACTTTGCGGGAGCTGAGCCTTTCTCTCTGAGATGCAGCATGCCAGGAGAATTAATGGCACTTACTCAATCCGTGGTCATCTTGGTCAAAGAAGAAAGAGGCCAAACTATTATCTTCACTAAAAATAGCCAAATACTAAAAAGTAACAGACAGTGGAATAAAGTAGATTAAATTAAAAAAGAAATTCAGTTATACAAAGTGCTGTAGTACTGAAAAGAGATTTTAGAAATAATTATGGTTATATTAAGCATGTTCTTTAAGAATAGAGATATCTAAGGCAGATGTGATCGTTCCTAACCGTCAGATTTAGAAAGATTTTGTTAATGTGTTTGCAGTATCTTGAAAGTAACAGCCCAGACTGTTTAACTAGAACTGTGGAAATACATCAGTTTGCCCTTTGGTGGTGTACTCAGTAGGATTTAATGCCTGGAGGGACTTGTCATCATCTCTGTTAGTGAGTACTTTTCTCATATGAAAAATGAATCAATTCTGTAATTAATCCAAAGGGTTTCCATGTTTGTCTTGGGAAGAGCAATAAACAGCAAGCAAAGCAAGCCATCCCTGTCTGGAAGAGAGGGAGCAAGGACGGTTTTCACAGCAAAGGAGTGCCTCTGCTTTTCTTGGAAGCCACTGTCAGATTCCAGGCAGAAAGGAGGACCCCTCTGCTAGCTATTCAGAGTACAGAAATTTATTTGCAAAGCCCCGTGAGATGCAACAAGGTGCAGAAACACCAAGCTTTCGTACAGATAACAAGGGCACACGCTGCTTTTGGGCAGTGAGAGGTTTGTTTTCTTCCCACAGTGTTGTGGAGTGTGTTGACTGTCACCACCCCCGGAGCTGATAGCATTTCACTCACCCCATCGTGGCACACGTATTGTTTCTTCCACCTGTTGCACCCTGTCAGTAAACTCTTTGCGGTCCTACGATGTCTGGCACTATCAGTGATACTGTCATTTTCACTTAAATCCTAACTAATAATCTCTTCTGCGGTTTGTGAAGCCTTTGTGGCATCCCTCAGCCTGAGATGCACCCTGTAAATGAATGCGATGCTTGTAACTACCAGTGATAAGCAGATGTTGGGTCACTGTTCATCTCTTTCATTAAAGTGATTAGTGACCTGTAGAAGATGATCAATCAGGGATTTTATCCATCTCGATGTCGGTGTCTGGTTCCCTGCACCGAAGGATGCTGTTTATAGTCCCGTTCATAATTTCTCCCTTTCCTGCTCATCATTATTATTACCCAAAGTGCCTTTTTGCTTCTGTTAGCAAAACCAGAATCCCCCATGCCCCAGCTTTAGCAGCTAATGTCCACAATAGGGGCAACTGATCCAGCGCAGGAGTTAAATATAACCGCGTCTAGTGTAAGGAGAAGATTTAATGGGAAATGGTTAGCATTCTTTCTTCCTAAAGGCACGGAAAGGAGGGGGGGGAGGGGGGGGAGAGACGTACACACACAGACACACACGCATCCCACAGCGAGGGAAGAGGCAGGAGAGCAGGCAAGGCAGAGAGGGAGCGAGGGCAGAGAGAGAGAGAGAGATCCCCAAAGCAGCCCTGCGCCTCTGAGCTGGAATCCGCCAGGGCACAGCCAGCATGTTGGTCCTCAGCCTGCTTGTCTGGGGATCTTACCTGCAGCTTTTCTTCTGCTTTGCTTTATCTCAGACTGCGTACGTTGACAATGTCTTCTCAGTTTCAGCAGGTAAATTGCTTTAAGTCTCGTTACTCTTCCTTGCTTGGAGCTCTCTGCACTCTGATTCTTGCACTTGCCGGTGCTTTGGAATACAGGGAAAAAAACCAAATGCTTCAAATTGCAGATCTCGGTGGAGGGATTTTGCATCGCAGACCTGTTCTGCCACATGCCGGGACATATTGTTGCTTGGTTGTTTTTGGTTTTCGCTTTATAATTTCTGGTTCTAAATCCCTCCCTTCCCCATGATAAGTAATAGACATGATCCTCAGCTGCTCTAAAATGTTTTAAATGCTGCGCTAATTCATGGATCTGGCCCAATTAGTATATTGCTTGCATGTCTGCATGTTTCTTTCTATTTTGGATGAGCTTAGGTAGATTACAGCACGGGAAAGAAAATGAATCTCAATGTATATCTGCTTCTATAAATAAAGCCCTGACCTCAATGAGCACTGCCGGAGCCCGACTGGATGTTAGCAGAATAAACATCATCTGGCTCTGGCTGTGACACTAACAAATACTCGGATGACTTACATAGCAAACAGGAGTCCACCGCATGGAAAATCCCTGCTAGGCAAAGGCAAAACAAATTAGTTGTCAGCTGAGCCAGGGCACTGGAAATCCCACTTAGTAGATTTTACAGTTTCATCAAGACGACTTTCCTTC
This sequence comes from Psophia crepitans, assembly GCA_013399095.1. NCBI lineage: Eukaryota > Metazoa > Chordata > Aves > Gruiformes > Psophiidae > Psophia > Psophia crepitans. The sequence continues at coordinate 83,135 of VWZZ01003378.1, read as the reverse complement.
AGCCACGTTCTGGAAGGGGAAAGCTGGCGAGAGCTCTGACTCCGTCTCTCCTTTGAGAAACTTTCACCAACTTACGGCAAATTGCTGTCTCGCACTTTCCATCTGTCATTCTGTATCTGTCAGTTAGAGGTGCTTCTAACTAACGTCCTGGATTCCTTCAGCCTCGTGTTTGTGGTGGTTCAGCTGAGATTTGTAGGTCAAGGTCAGCTATACCTACAGATCCTCCCCATGTCTTTCATGTGAAAAGAGTGACCAAAAGGGTGCACATTTTAAGGCTGTACATAAAATCAACCTTGGGCATGAATCTAAAGACACATGGTCTTTCTCTTCCCCTCCGATGTCTCTGGTGTGGCCACAGAGCCAAAGGGTTTATGTTCAAGGCATTTCTGAGAGAATGATGATCAGGAGGGAAGCTTGTATGAGATGATAGATTTCTGCACTAAATAACAGTAACGGTATGCGTGATTTCTTCTAAGGGTTGTTAAAAAAATCTTTTAAAGTGTGTGAAGGTAGTAGTCTGTATTTCACTCCCAATAGTTTGAACAGTCCATTCATTTAAAGATATTCAAATAATAATATTCTGAGGTCCACAGGAGTAATGCAGATATCCTTTGGGTAAAGCCCTATAGCATTTAATAACACAGCCATTACAGTTCTGTAGTCATTCCAGATAGCTTTTAAGATAACATCTAGATAAGCCTAACATTTGGAGAAGTACATCCTTTGAAAAACAATTTAATCCGTTCTTTTGAACCTTTAAGATCTAATACTATTTTCTGCTAAGGTCTAAGGATACTAAAAAGCATTTTCATTTGTTATCATTTCTGTTCAAATGGGTATGCTTTTTCTATTGTGTTAACATTAGTTAATGCTGAGGTACAGGAATCATCAAGATTTATTTTCTCTGATATATTCCAAATTGCTTTGAGGTAACGTGTAAGTTATTAGACCTCAAAATCTTTGTGAAGAGCTTTACATTTATTTGACACTTGTAGGTGCCACCCAGACAAATTTCATGTTTTTCATGTTTCCATCTCCTGCACGGCCTGGCCTTTCTCCTGTGGCACACTCTTGTGTGTCTAGAGAAGCCATTTAAACTGTCCTCTTAAAAAATAACAGTTCAGCAAATAACCTTCCCCTTAGAGGAGGAAGGACTTATCACTTCTGCTGAAACCGCAGTAGAAGAGGCAAATATGAAGGAAAATACCAGACTCTGCTCTTTGCAGTAGAGTATTTGGCATGGCGCAGCGCCTGGGGCTTGCCTGCAGGAGACCCCAGGGCGCCTGGGGCAGAGACTGCAGCAGGCCGTGGCCTCTTCCTCCATCCCCGCAGGCCAAGAGCTGCTGGGTTCAGTGTCGGAGAAGGTGTGAACCTGACTGGGAAACCTGGTTTGGAATGTGGCGGTTTGGGCAAATCGCCACCTCGTACCCTGCTGTCCGGTAAAGCCCCGTGCCATGCTCTTCTGGCCAAGCCACTGAAAACCACCTTTATACCCAGCAAGTTCTTAGCAAGGCTTTTATCACAAACTTATTGTAAATGATTATTTGATGTTACGTGGGAAAAAATAACATCTGGCAGATGATTCAGTCATAATCCCCCTAGCCGCAGAGCTGGATTAACAGCCATACTTTGGGGAGCTCTTATACACCTGTGCGCCATTATTACTGGCTAATCGGGGCTATTTGCTATGAAAAATGACATCATAAAAAATTCCTTAAGTGTTTTGATTGCATCTGCAGTTTCAGGAACATCTCCTAAGGAAAAAAAAGCAAAACGTTCTCTATTTTCTGGTGGACATCTCACAGTGGATACAGAAGGTGAATTAATTCAATTTAAATTCTCTGTTCTTTCAGTTGTTTCTCAAATGTTCTGTGACACTCAGCTGAGTCAATTGTTTGTATCTGGCATCAGGGTGTAATTTCACATTTAAAGAATGGATTTCGGCACTGTACTAAAATTAATCACATTTAGCAGCGAGGATGTTCTTACGCGACAAATTGCCTTTCCTATAGTTGGGAAAATACATTTGGGTATTTTCCAGATATGTCTGAAAACTTCTGGGCTAAAAGTGCTGTTATCTCTGTCCTCACACATCTTTGCATAGCAACAGGTCACAAGTAAAAAGGTTTGCAGGTCACAAAGCAGTAACTGGAGAGCAGGGAGAAGCAACCAGTAAGGGGGGAAAGTGGTTGTAGAATAGTTGGGGAAAGAGGAATAATCTGGATCTTTGTCTGTTTTGCTGCCAACTCCACCTTATGGTCTCATCAGCCTCAAGCAACAGTGCATCCTTGTTTCTGGAAGTATTTGGAATGTCATGTCAGCTTCAAACATTTCAGTCCTCTGGAGGAGATCCTTCAGGGAACAATATTACAACACACTCAAGCATGTGGCTGTGGTTCTACCTGGCAGTGAAGATCCCCAAGTGGTGGGTAGGTCAGCACTCCAGGGGATAGCAGGTTTCTTTTGAGGATAACCTGTCCACTCTTAAGCCACTGTGTTTATGGTGTCCTTTACAACCTTTTTTCAGAGCTCTGCTCTACTGAGATTCCTGTGTTGTGAACTTGAATGAGACATCTGAGTGCCTCCGGCGTTGCACTCACATAATGAAAACCGGGTGTGAATGTTATACTTGCTTTTACTACGTTTATGTGGACCAGTAAGAACCAGCCTGGAGAAAACCGCCTTCCAAATTCAGGTAGTAGAAAGACTGTCTGTCACTCCTCCTCCTTTCTTCTCTTCCCCTCTTCTACTCATCAAGGCTGAAGGTTTCTGACATTTCATGGAGAGATGGGAAAGTATTTAAAGTACCAGCAATAGCTGGAGAGAGGAGCAATATCTCAATGGCCCAAACTGGCTTTTACACACCCCACAAATTTTTCACTTGATTGAATCTTTTCCTACAATCAATACCGATACACAGCTCTATGGAAAGAATATAGTTGATTGATTTAAAGGAACAACATGAGATGGTAATATCTGAGCACTATTGGCAGTATTCCTCATGCTTTCTTTCCCTTTTTCTCCAATATTTTCCCAAAGAAAAGGAAAGCCACATCTCACTGGGTGGCACAGACTTTTTGAATCAGGAAGGTGTAATATTAACCCACAGCCAGACCTCATATGGGATAGCTGCAGAAAACTGTTCAGCTTTCTTGCGGACTGATGCTGTTGTAGGAGGAAGAGCCACAGTGATGGGCAAGGTGGCTTGGGCACATACAGGGTGACAGATTTGGCTGGAGTACCAAGGTCCCCTCGCTGTGCTGCAGGGAGACGGTGTTGTGCATTTGTGAGAGAAAGAGCAGGAGAAAGGAAACACAAAACCAAATGGAGATTCCTGACACTGAGGGAGTCGGGATCCTGGCTGGGTTTCTGTAAAAGGAATATCTGATCTCATCATCAGGTGGGGTTTTTTTTCTCTAATGAAACAACCTGAAGGAACCCTAAATATTGTCAAAACAGACAGCAGAGATGTCAGACAGATGGTCTTCGTTTCTAAGGAGAGTAATTGCAAAAATTATTTATGTAAAATCACAAGGGAAAAGAATTATGAGAGTGCTTGCAGGAGTAAGGAAGATGCAGAAGGAATTCAAAATAAGACCAACAGTAAAAGCTGGAAGACTCCCAACGGCAGCCGTCAGAGGCCACTGGAAAAACAGCCCAAAGGGTGACTAGTGAGCAGGGGTGAATCTTTCAGGGGCAAAAGTATCAGTCCAGGGAAGGAAGCCGGGCTCTGCTCTGGACACCATCAGTCGGGGCGTTTCTCATGGAACAGGCATGAGCCGGAAAGCTTCGGTTAGATTAAAACTTCTGGTGGAAATGAGCCACCAGCAAAGGCTACAGCTTTGTTAGGAGAAGGAAAGCAAAGTATCATTGACCATAAGAGAAGGCAGTGACCTGGCTGTGGATCTGGCTGGGCTCAGATGGGCATTTAAAAGCTTTCTATCTTGTTTGTGGCTCACAGAAGCCTGAAAGGGAGGCAGCAGGTTTTTCAATAGAATATCTCTTCAGCTCAAGAGATAAAAATAACCCTGGGATTGACCATTTGCATGTGATACCCCAAATGAGTGGCTAGAAAGACAAGCCAAAAGAAGGGTGGTTTAGTTGTTACCCTTCCAAGCTGATAGAGAAGGAAGTTTCTGAACAGCCTCTGGGGAAAGGCTTGGTAGCAAAATAAGGTTCTAGTATGGCGTGGTTACTGTTGCCTTCCAGTAAGTGCATCTTCAAAATAAACACGGTTACATTCAAGAAGCACCCGATTTGACTTTAGTTTCTCCCCTGGTAGATAACGACCTGTGAGAATCCCAAACTGGGTTTCCTGCTCAGGTCAATGCAGATAATGCTCTAGGATAAAATTGTTTTAGGATTCCTAGACCCTTCTCTGGTGGCATATGGTGCAACGCATGTGCTGAGTCAGGTGAGAGCAGAGCAGCCACGCTGGCGCGCAGATGTCCGTGACTTGGTGCCTACCCCAGCTTCGTGTTGCGAAGGGCGAGGGGAAGGCTGGTGAAAGATGCAATAGCAAAGGACCCCCAGGAGGTCCTGTGAAATTAGCAGTAGACCAATGAGTATAAACCCCCTCGATCCTGTGGGTGAGGGACAAGGAAAGGACATCAGAGGTAGATCAGGAGATTGTGGCATTTCCCTTGCAGCAGTGAATAGAAATCAGAAGAGAACACAGCCACCAGGGAGGAAGGTGGAAGCTGGTTGTGACAAGGTGGCTTGAGTACTGCCCTGGGGATTGCATACAGGAGGGGAAGGGGGCTTCTGACCTGCTTGTGGCATTACTGGATGACAAGGCGCCTGGTTTGTGAAAAAAAGGTTTAGTGACAATAATGCAGACACAAAGGGAAAGGGCTCAGTGAACTGCTGCTTAAGGTGAATATCATGAACATTCATTCGCTCAAGAAAATGCATGTCAAAGGACCAGGCAGTATCCCCATGTTCCCCTATTCCCTCTGGCTGAATAGAGGCCAACTCAGTTGGCTTCAGGTGGTGAGCGGATGTGGGCAGAGGCATCCTGAAACACAGAAGCCAGGTTTGATACCTGGACTCCTGAAGTGCAGGAAGCTGGGACTACACCAGGAGTCAGTTCAGATCTTTTTCTGGGGCAACACTTGTGTCACAAGTAAGACAGGAGTCCAAGCTGAGGCTGTGGAAGCTCCTCTGGAGAAGCAACCCAAGCAAAGCCAGCATTTTTCAGATAGCTGTGGTGTGGTGAAGAAGTTCTCCTGCCACCAGGGACAGAGGCCAGTACAAGAGCTGGGGCAGTGCTTGCTTGCCTCTCCAGCGAAGGAAGCTGTAACCAATCTGAAGGTTTCTCTATAACCTGTGAATGTTTCTGACAGGCAGCAACCAGTCCGAAAGGGAACCTCAGCTGAAAATGATGCTACAGCTGGCATCCCAACAGGTTCAGCGTGTCCATGCTGTATCGTTGCTGTGACTGAGCACAGCACAATCTGCAGCCCACAGGTATTAGACATGCTGATGAATACCAGATTTTTATCGTGACCAGAGTGGTCAGCACAGCACAGCAAGCTGTTTCAGAATCAGGGGTTTTCAGTGAAAAGATGGGAGCTCCACCAAGAAGCACACCAAAGTGCTGTAAAATCTGCTTATTCCCTGTGTACAGATAGTACTTGCAGGCCTCTGCTCCTGGGACAGGCAGCTCGTTTGTGGGCTTGTCCCAAACCTTTGCACAGGGAAGGAACAGTCAGTGATTGTTCACATGGGACACCGAGGCTTCCCGTGGGTGGGCTTTATTGGCACAGGAGCACCAGCAGCGTGACTGCAGCACGAGAAACTGCTAGTCTTCTTTAAAACTACAGAAAAATACCATTTGTGTGTACACAGGAGGAAGTTTGTTGTCAGGAAAGGCCGTGCATCCCTGCAGTCTAACTCCCGGTGCCAGGATTGTGTGTGGTTGCAAAATCAGGGGACGTGTTCAGCTCTAGTGCAAGGCAGGAGTCGCCCAGGACGTGTCCAGGGGAGCTTGCTGGGCACACAGGGAGAGCCTGGGAATCTCAGGGGTGGGGCACTTACCCAAAGGAAGGAGATCTATCACGTCATGCTTAAACTGGAAGATGTATTGAATGTGTTATAGATCAGTCCTGGGGTTAAATGGAATTACAGCATAGGAAACATGCTGCAGGTTAGTAGGTAGAAGAGAGCTGGGAAAGCCCATTGGTTTTAGGGGGAATACTTTGAGGGAGATCAGAAATAGGCAGGAGAGAAAAACCCCACAGGAATTAACAGGCACCAACCAAGATGTTCTGTTTCTTCTCCTGTCCTCTCCAGGGAGTCACCACTTTCATGGAAAGGAAGTCAGGGAGTGCGTTCTGTAGTCACACGGCTGTGATGGTGAGAGGGCATTTGGGATGGGAAGACAGGTATAGGAGGAATGCAGAAGAGGACTGAGACAGTGGGAGAAAGAGAAAAGAAGCTGTTAACCATTTTTCCCAGGAACGGGCAAGCATGTATGGGTGTGCTGGGGAATGTGTACAACTGAAGGCAGATGCCTTGTCTAAAGAGGCAGCGCTACAATTTCAGTTTTCTTCTTTCTTACCCAGGGGGGTGTTGATGGATAATTTTTATTTTTTTTTTGTAGCTTCTTGAACCTACAAAGCTAATGACCTTTTACAATATCAAGTCGATAGAGAGTTATTTTATGTGAAAGGCAGTAGCATAAAGTCAGCTGGGCTGTGAGTCTGTTGCAGCAAGGGAGTCATGAGGAATTAATTTAGTTCAGGCTGGTAAAGTTTCAAAGAGGAATTCGAAGGTGTTTCCCTGAAGCCTTTCTTAGCACACAGCAACACTCGCAGTCTCGTAGGGATTGTCTGGGACTGTCTGAGCATATGATGCAGCAACATCATAGTCAGGTACACGTTCGATCCATGACAGCACTGACAGATTATCATCTCGCAATTGCAGAAGGATGGCACTGGTGTCTCGGCTTTGCTGCTGATCTCACAGACAAAGCGGGAGAGGGCCACAAGGCAGTGAACGGAAATAGAAGTGTTTCGGGGCTGATGCAGCAGCCATCGTACATTAATCTTCAGGGTTTCAGGCTCTTCTGTGGGTTGTAGTAGGTTCTTAGGCTTTAATACTCAGCGTATTTCTAGTATTGTTCTGGTGTGACAAGGCGTTGAATTTTATAATCTGGTTCATAAAATGGCTGAGAGGAGATGTTGTGATTTACCAGGCTGGGACTCTGTTCCTGGTATTGTAATTGAACCACCCATGCCTTTGGGGGAGTTGCTTAACTTCTCTGTGCCTCACTTTCTCACGCACTGAAGGGGAGCACGTAGACTTGTCAACATCGTTTAGCAGTGTCCAGAGCTCTGGGCCTCTGCAAAGGGAAGGCAAGAGAAGGGAAATTGCACAAAATAGCCCTGTTATGGTTATGGAGATTTACAAGCTATGGGTTTATTTTGTAAACCTATTTGTAAGCCACTGAAGTGTTCCACCCTTCAGATTTTATCAGGATTTTTCATGTGCTTATGAAACCGGAGCGCAGAGCCAGCCCAAGCAAACGTTCCTCTCTCTTTCCGTACTGATCTGAAAATTGTCCTGCAATCAGCCTGAAAGAACAGCACAGACTGGAATGTGCATTGCCCTCTTACACGCACATACACACACACTAAATGTCTGAAGTGTTTGTGTACAGGGAGCAAAAGGCCTTTCCCTCACTTAGAAATCTCACAGGCCCCTTTGCTTTCCTGCATCTTGCCATTTCTGCAGCACTTTTTAAGGCCAACCTGCAACGGTGCGGCTGCTGCCAGCCCCCATCTGGGCTGCGTGGGGCTCGCTGGGGGCTCGCTGCCTGTGAGCGCGCCGGAGGAGCTCGGGGGTGCAGGGGGACGTGGGCTGAATGTTAGGTGGGGATGGAGGACAGAGCGTCCTTGCTTCTCGGTCCGGGTGAACACCGAGATCCGCCGTCGAGGCAGCGTGCCAGGGTTCCTGCTATTGTCAAGCTTGAATGTCGACTGATTTTTAAATACCTTCATTTATTTATTTATTTGTTTGTTTGTTATGACAGCTCTGAGTGGGTGCCAGCTAGTGAAGTACAGATTGCCTCTGCCACAGCCTGTGACCACTTTGGGGATTAGAAACAGAGTGTTTCCAAATTTTTATTAGTTTTTCTTGGCTGAAAAGAAGCTTGTGAGGTTTTTGACTCGGATTTTTCATTTTCTGTCAGAAGGATGGGGTATTAATTTCTGATCGGTTTTACGCTGTTCCTTAAAGACTCTGAAGCCCCATTTAAGCAGGAGGACACCAGAAGCGGGTGAGAGATGCAGTCCTGCATCTCATCCTGTAACTCCCATGGGAGCTTCATGGGTCACCTCCTCTTCCTCTTCACAGGCACCATTACCTAAGCTGTAAGGCTTGATATATTTCCTTGGGATATTTACATTAGCTGATTTATAGGAAAAGATATATTTAGACCATAAAGACAAAGTTCAAAAGGGTACTGAGGGCGGCAGAGCATTTGCCAACCTGACTGCCTGGCCCAGCTCCAGACGCGGACTGTATTCCTGGCTCTGCTTATATGTCCTTAAGGAACATTTTGGGTCACAAAGCTTCATAAAATGCATTTTAAAGAAGTATGTATTGTTAATGCTGATGCATGTCTTTGGGGTTTTAAAGGAGAGCTTAATACCTGCATCTGCTCTGTAAATACAGGACTTTGACCTGTCTGGCTCTCAAAAGGCACCTTTCACAAGGTCTTAAACTTTTCTAACTTAAAAGGAAAGTGCCTCAGTCATCTTACAGTAGGTGTACAGAATGATACCAGGTGACTGCAACCCCTGGCACGCTGCTTTTCTTGCAAGGGGGCTAAGAGGAGCCTGAATGAACGACAGCAAAGCAGACGAAAGTCTCACTTTCAGCTGGACAAGCCCACATTCATTAACTGACTAGTCTGCCCAGCTCATTTATTATTAATTCTGAGTGCCATCCAAGTGGGAGAGGCACCTGTGATGGGGCATCAGCCATCAGAGGTCTCCATCTAGCAGAGTCCTGCCCGACACAAGCTGGGCAGGCCACCAGCGCTGCTGTCGGGGTGACAAGCCCTTGGACAGCAGCTCGGCTTCCCGTCAGGGCTTGCTGGATGAATGTGGTCACAAATAGGAAGGGAAACACATGTTAAGTATCTCTTTCCTTTCTTGTCCTTTTCTCCTGACAGTTGGCCTAGAGCTTTGTGATTTTAGGACAAAAATCACTTTCATGGTTTACTTATTCTTTTTTTCAATGAACTCCTGTAAATCTAACCTGAACCCAGGAGAACACTTCTCTGGTACCTTCAGCATCATAGGGCTGAAGGTCAGCTCTAGGAGGGCTAAGAGACCTACAAGCCCCTCTCTGGGGGACTCAGCCTGGGTGAAGGCTTCTCTCTGCCTCTGCATTGGACCACCTTGGATCAGACTTCCCACCTTCCAGCTGTGGTCAGAAGCAAGCAGACTGCAGGAATAAAATGAAGCTTTGCAACAGCTTACTTAAAATATGTTTTTTTCTGAAGCAACCATTGCCAGTATAGCCATAGATTTATACAGTCACTTTCTTGAATTAGATTTACCTGGACCATAAAAATAATTTATTTGAAAATGATAAAGACTTCCTATTTTAAAGCTGGCTATTATAATTTTTATGTTCTCCAAAAACGATTGCCACTTAGACAAGTCCTATAAGGAGTTTTCTGTTTTGTCTTCCTTCTCTTCTTGAATATGTTCTTTGATATTGAAGCTGTTGAAAGAGCAGTTTCCATACGAGAAACATGCGCTCTGTGGAGGCAGGGTCTTCACATTTCACAGAAAACTGAGAGTCCTATTCTTGGGCTGAGATTTTTTCCACTGATGGGGACTGGAGTATTCTGAAGCTGTGTTTAGCAAACAAAGGTAGCCCGGAGCCTAAAAATATACATTGCATTTGCAGAAAGCCTGTAAGCCTGTGAAGGTAACCCTTTTGTGGTATACAAAAGAAGCCAATGCTGTAATGCTTGTACCTCTTGGGTCTTTCACAGTTCCAAAATCCATACCAGTGAAATGCAGATCAAATTATAGCAGTCATACCTGTAGTCACTCTGTGACTCATTTTTCTTTGTTATTTCTTCTGTCATATCCACCTGCCATACTTGCCTGTGGGAGGTCCTTGGGTCCAGGACCAGCCTTCTCTTAAATATTTGCTTTACAAGGACACCTTCCAGACCATAGTGATGATTACTGGTGGAGCCTCTGAAATATTAACTACCTACATCATTACATAATTGATATCTATTCTATATAATAGTGATAATAATTAGATACCTCTTTTGTTTTTGCATTGAGATCAGTACATGCTATCACTGTTTATACCAGCAAACCTAAATTGGGTTTCAGCCTAACTTGTGGTACAGCAGCATTAGAACAAGACTATAAAGGCTGAAATCAATGGCTATTTTGCAATCAGCTTGGTTAACTGCGGTGTTTTTCACAATAACAGCTGTTCCACAGAATTTCAGGCTTCACTGCCAAAAAAGGAAAATCCCAATATTTTATAACCCAGGACTTCTTTACTTAGAAGGACATGGTAAGTATCCTATTAAAGCTATAGATGTACATCTATATTTGATCTTGTTCTTCAAATATTTTGCAAAGTTAACACTTTAGTTTTGGGTTGGTTTTTTTTAGCAACAGTAATACAAACCTTTTTCTGCGGTGCCTGGTAATGATCTGTTAGCAACTAAGCCACATCAGGCCAGGTCTGATATTCTTATTCTTGTTGAATGATAATAATCCTATTAAAATTTAAATCATGAAATAAGGTAATACTTAGAAAGAGTGATGATATTGGAATGTGGCCTAAAAGAAAAGAATAGTTACATTTTATATCCTATTAAATTACAAGCTAGTCATTGCTTTAATAATATGCAATTTAGTCCCAATGCAATATTTTCAAATACAATCCTGAAATCAAGCACCACAGAAGTATGTGTGGTAAAAACTGAAGATCTGAGTTACAGGTGCAAAAGAGTGACTGAATTCAGGATAAGCCAATACAGAGCTTAAGTTACACATCTTTGTATTTTATTGCTTCTGTGAACTGGAGACAGGTGAACTCAAACCTCTTCTAATTTCTAAAGATCATTGACATTTTCCATATGTATTTAAAGATTTAAATGAAACCATAAATCTCTATTTTTTTATTATAAGTCTTCTGCCTTTCTCTCACATTGAAGTTTTTGGTTGAGTTTCAAACTTGTGAGGGAAAGTTGAGAAAGAGTCTTAATTATGGACCCTTTCTGGCTTTAACTGAGTCATACCTCAAAGGTATCATTGCAAATAGTGTTTTGATAGAGAAAAAAATAATCATTAAACTACCCCTGACTGCTGCTGAATCACACTCCTCTGGGCAGCTCTTTTCTGTGCATCAGGACTGTGAAAATGCTGTCTCCATTAACGTGGGATGGTGGAATTGATACAATACATTTTCTGAGACATTTGAAAAACTAGAAATATCTCTGTCTCTTAGAAAACTTGCCTTACCTTGAGATGTGACTAATATCCAGCCTGTGATTGATTTGCACACAAATCCAGCAATTTTGTCAAGTTTGTCTTCCTAGAAACTTAATTTAGAGATTTTCTATTAATACCAGATACTTCACCATAGGCTTTTCTTCCTACTGTATTTGGCTCCCTGCCACCCTTCAGTTCACAGACACCCATTCCAGCTGCCACTGGCCAGAGGAAGAAACCAACAGACATAAATAAATGTTTGCTGTCCTTGGCAAAACCTTTGCAGAAGGTCCCCACCCTGATTAGAGATGTATTTCCCAAGGACTAAATAGATTCAGAAAAAAAACCCCACCACAGTAGAAATGTATCATCTTCACATCCTTTCTCTATGAATCTTTGGTCACAGCTTCTTATATTGCTGATGGAAGTTTACCTCTTAGAAAAGGTTAAATACATTGCTGAACACAATTAAGATCCTGCCCTACCAGTCAGTTGGTAACAAAGCTATCAGCTAAATCGGGGTTGCAGAGTATTTATTCATTGGGATGATGTGCGAATCAGGAATAAGACAAACTGATTTCAGTCCCGGGGGAATAAAAGCAGAAGTGCTGTCGAGCAGCTTCCCACTCTGTTATCACAGAAGTGCCTGAAGCGATTCAGTCCACAGGGAAGGTTGGTGGGCAACATCATGAAGTGCTTCCTGGTGGCATGCTGGCTCTAATGGGAACCAAAGGTGCTATTTCTTTTGGAACAGAGGAAAGATAAAGCGAGAAATATTTCAGTCTATTTTCTAATGCTGTCTATTTGAAATTTTCCAAAATCAGCCTGTGTCATAGCCACATTAAGAGCTTAAAACTCTACATAGCCTTCAGCTCAAGAAGGAACTTACAGACTTAAGGGACCACCCAGTTTTTTAAATCCCTGCTTGGACTACGGTGTTACAATCAATGCACACAGGATGTAGGAAAATCCTGTGGAATGGAAACACCTCGTATTCTGTAAGAAATGTTTGTGGTGGTCAAGACGACAGATGAGTGTTTGTATTGAACAGATCTCCCTTGTTTGGAACAGAAGAAACAGCTCAGTCGCAGAGCGTGCTGCCTCCTTGGCCCTCCTCCACCGCCCTTGTTTCCACCACCATACTTCAGGCACAGCTGGAGCACCGTAAGTGTGGCCCGAGAGCCTTTCTCTTCTTTTTGCATGACTTTTTATCTATGACAAAAACTAAGACACCCTCTCAAGCCCTGCTTCATAGCATCACTTAGCAAACCCATCTGGCTGTGTTGGTACGGCTCAGTTTAGGACAACGATTCAACATCCCAGACTGGAACTTGAAGTAAATCTCAAATAGATGAAGGAATGAAACGAGGCTGGGTTTGTTCAGACAATTAATTCAATTAACTGAAAATATTCTCCTTACTCTGTTTTGGGAACTTTCTTAGAGTAAGACAATCCTGAACTAAATGAAATGGCAATGCAATAAACCAAGTAAGGACAGAAAGGCATTTCTTCATCCTGCACAATGATTTCAGGGTGTACGTTACGTCTGTTTTCCGTCACATTTGCCTTACTCAGTAGGTGAAATGAAGGTCCCAAAATCCTCCTATGATTCCCACCATTTCATTTTGCAGAAAGACAGACATATCTAAGTTGCTGGTATGGAGTTTTCACTCACCCACCTACACACAGCCCTGCTCTATATGATACGTATCCCTACACATATGTTAACATATGCATCACACAGGATACAATGGGTGTATGATATAGCAGTATGCCCAATTTCTCTTATTTCCAGGGTCTGTTAATTCCAATATATTTTCCATCCCAACCCAAAGAATTTTTCTACCTACTGAGTAACTCCCATTTCCTAATTCTACTAGTCATTTACCATATACAAATACTGCAGTTATTGCTAGATTTATGTAAATAATAATTATTAAGATGTCTGACAAGAACTAACCCCAGAAAAAATACCACATAAAATCCTCCATTGTCTTCAGAGAGGTCAGGATTGACCTCAGGGTGCTATTCCCCCCAAACTAAAATCTAGTTGCCTCCCCTTTCCTCATCCCCTCCCCTCGCTGTGACTTGATTTCAATGGAAAGGAGACCTAGAGACAAGATCTCCTTAGGAATGTGGTGTACTCCTTCCGTGAGGATGAGGTTGGGACCAGGGGCCCTGAGGTTTCCCCATGCAGCCCAGAGAGTAATCTGAGCATAAAATCATCCTTCGCACTATCTCCTCCATAAAACTGTGAAATAAAACTAAGTAGTTGCTAGGAGAGTGAGAGCCATGTGAATTCACAACGAGCAGTTTGTGCTTTGGAGTCTCTAGTTGGAGCTTTTCTGGAAAATGTTTTTTCACTTGGAAGTTGAAGATTGGTTGCATTAACCCAGTGTTTCTGGCTCAGTGTTTGTCTGCATTTCCAGGGGAGATCACTTTTGTCACAGGACACAAATAAGTAAGTTTATTCATGCAAGTCTAATGTTGAGGTCAAAAGATTAGACATTCGTTGATCATTAAAGGCAACAGCTCTGGTCTGCAGTGAATGAATGCCTGCGGGTTAGTATCTTCTGGAGCGAAGTTCATGCTGCCTACATCCTCGGTGAGCGTAGTCCCTATTATTAGAGCAAAGACACTATTTTTGGTGAGGACCTGCTACTTGTAAAGTGGGATGGAGAGGGCAGGGTCAGGTCTAAGAATAGGCTAGGGTCCCACGCTGGCTTGGTGGGGTATGTGACAGCCAGGCTGCAATGTGCCTCTGGGAGAGGAGGAGGAGGAGGAGGAAGCATGGGGCAGGACAGTATGCTGAAGTGCTAATGTTTAAGCATCCGTGAAGACCTTATGACAAACCCTAGGCTTCTCCCTAAGGGTACAAATAAACTCTCTTGAGGCTGTAGTGTTTTGTGGCTGGGTTTTTATGCATTTCTCCAACAGGCTACATATGGCTGCATGTTCACTCCTATGTTTTGTGTTACGTAGAAGCTGCTTGCCCTTGATATGGAAGAGTTGTGTCAGGAGGTCCAGATAATACAGGCTTCCTCCCTGCCTGAATTGCATTGCCCCACAGGGCCTCCTGGCCCCCAGGTGAGTGATACATTTGTGATTAAACCACATCATTCTCTTCCTTGCTTCAAGGTCCTTACAAAGCCATAAAACATCTGCAAATGCTTTTTACCACTTAATAAGCATACCAGGCTCTGGCTTAATTTCATTTTTATATGAATATGCATAAAGCAGGTAGGCTTTTTACCCTATGTTCTCATTCCTGCCTTGAATACTCCAGTTGGTTTCAAGTTCACCCTTCATTTTTGTGTTTTACAATGGATAGCACCCATCAGAAATCCCGGTGGTGCCATCACTTCCTTCAGAGGCTCTTTGTTAGTTTTTTCTTTGTAGGACTCTGTTGTCCTTTATGTGAGGGAAAGATCCTGCGGAGTGGATGCACAAGAGGTGCAATGAACTTGAATGTTAGTGGAGTACAGCCCTGAGAAGGCAAACACCCACAGTAAACATCAGAGACAAGGAGGGGTTTCGGGAGAGCAGTGGGATGGAATTCAGGAGAAATGAGATCTAGCTTGACCTGCAGTATCTCTGCCTCTGACTTGCTGGGTAGCACTGGGCCAGTCTTTTTGACCTCCCATTTAATTTTCTACGATTTGTACATTCAGAAATTTTCTGAGGTAGGTCAGAAATCTTCTAAGAAAAGGGCCTTCCTTTAGGGGGAAGGTTTTTGCAAACATCTCTGTAATGTTATTACATCTACCTTTCCATTCCAGTTCATTCCCTCCAAAAAACCCTGAAACTTTTCATGGAGAGGTACTTCCAGTTTTTTCTGGGGCACAGTGTTCTTCCTTGAAGCCCCTGTGTGCCAGTTTTATTACAGTACAGCTAATAGCAGACACAGCACAGGACCTTCGCTGCAGCAAAGATGTGACTGAGGCTTTGGCAGCCTGAGAAGTTAACAAGCACCCAAACACTATTTAAAAAGTATGGACAGTACATCACAGTAATGGTTCAGTTATGTGGCAAAAAGCTTAGCTTTAATTATTTAGAATTCAAGACTCCAGAAGGTATTTGTAAATAGTCTATAAGGTGCCGTGTGAAAGCCACAAAGTCTTGTTTTATGAACGTTGACTTTATCGTTCTGCCATTTTGTCTTTGCTGAGATGCAGGATGAGGCAGAGTCATTTAGCATGTGAATGATGAGGCGTTGGAGAGAAACAGTGGGAAGCGTTTGTCCTGTCCTGCATTGAGAAAAGTCTTCTCTGCATAATGAAACAGCCCTGCAGTGTGGTTGGCCATGATCCAGAGTTGCAGTACATGTAAAAGAAGCAGTTGTTATTTCAGTCTTCTCTAGACTGTTGTCTTCTTTCAAAAAAAAAAACACCTCTTAATACTCTCTCTGATTTATATTGGAAGAACAGTAATATTAACTCTGTTGTTCTACAAAGTCCATTGCTATAAATAATACTAATCTTGCAACCAAAGGATCTACAATCCCTCCAAGAACATTTTAAAATAGAGTAGGCTGGCAGATTTTATCACAATGGCAGACGGTAGGGTGAGTATAACACGGCTTCGGAATTTTTAATTATAAATTGCAGGACTGTGTCTTGTGACAGGACAATGTTAGAACCAGCAGTCCTCTGGCAATACTTTTATGACAACGGTCACCTGAAAAGAAATGCCACCATTACAAAAAATATCTAAGAAGTACTTCTGAATTCTTTTCTGCTGCAGCTTGCATGGCTTTCAAAGGAATTGTAAAAGCTCATACTGTTGAGTCAGAGCTGAATCTTAACACTTTTTCCTGAGAAGGAGAATTAGATTTGTAATGATACAACTCAGAGTATAATTCCTCCCATGTGTAACCTAAGTTAAAATGAAAGAAATAAGACAAAATTTGGCTCTGACCCTAGTAGGGCACAATCTGATTTACACTATTGAGAAACCTAAAATAACTCTACTGACAAAAATAGTTGGAGTGATTTGCAGGTACACTTTGCTCCTATTCGTGTACAATTTGCGTCATGTTTTGGACAGTATAAGACAGAATCCAAACTTGGAGTCATTTGTAGAGTGAATCTAATGCTCCTCTGATGCAGGCTCATGGGATTTTTTTTGCCTTAGTCATTCAAAAATAAAAAGTGGTCTCTGAACTGAAGCATTCTAGAAACAAAAGGGGGGTTCTGATTTATTTTTTTTTTCCTGAGATGGGGTTCAAGGTCTCCTTGGATTAAAAAGTCTCCTGAAAGGACAATCAGCCTCATTTGAGAGAGAGAAGTATCTTCAGGATTCAGAAATTATGGCAATCCTCCATGTCCTTACAACACTGCAGAGCCCATCCCACATGTTTTATGCCACTTCCCTTAACACCCCTTTGGCTGATCTCCTTTGCCAGCTGACACGGTGTCTCCATGTCCTCATTGTTGCTAGTTCTTCAGGACTCTAATAACTTCTCATCTTTCCTTTGCCCCAGGCCTTTTTTCTTGCTAGTTTTCTTCTTCTAGAAGATGCCCCTGCACTTCTCATGTCAGTCCAACTCTCCAGCCTGCCCTTCAGCAGTGGCACAGACCTGGCATTTAGAGGCCACGTTCAAACACCACATCCAATACCCCAGCCTTGGGGGTTCACACTGTTTCAGGTGACACCTACAGGGTCAAGGGCTGAGGGAAGGCAGGCACCAGTGCCGCCTCATTAATGCAGTTTAATAATAGCATTCACTTTTCTCCCTAGGGTCCACAAGGAATTCCTGGTATAACGGGACCAAAAGGGGACAAAGTAAGTGTCTGTTGTTATAGAGTTTGGTATGTTTTTGAGGGGCAAAGAAAGGAAGGAGGAAGGGGGATGTCACTTTTTTCCTTGTCTATTTAGTGAATGGTGGGCCATACGGATGTGGGGATTTGCGTCAATCTGAATGTAAAGCTGTGAATTGATTTGAAGCTATGATTTAAAATTTCATCTTTCAGGGTTCACTTTCAGTCTTGAAATATTTTTTATGGCTTCTCTGCCTAGAGTATGTGTTGCGAAAGCAGCTCAGGTGCACCTTTTACCGATGTACAACAGCCTTTGAACACTTTGTCCCTCTGGGAGGATGTGAGAAGCAGAGCTTTCCCGTGCAGTGTTAATTGCATGGGTCAGCTCAGATGTTAAAACTGACCTGTATGAAGTTATGAAGTTACGGCGTCAGATCTGCAAAGCATTTGCTCCATGATGATGCTTAAAGAGCCTTACACCTGAAACTGGGCACGTAATTACATGCTTTGCAGGGGATGACTGTGGATTTAGGGCTGAGAACACAGGAAAGACCAAGGACCTCTGTTAAAGTAATTCTCATTTTGCCTCTGGAAGTAAAGTCTTGAACATGAAGATATTCCTAATATTTATTTATTTTTTAACTATAAATGCATTGATTAATGACCCGCAGTGCTTTGTGTGGTGCCTATGAGACTGATATATTCCTCTCTCTGGCAGGGGGAGATTGGCAGGCCAGGAAGAAAGGTAAGAACAAAACTGCTGTCTCAGAATCCCACCTAATACTTGACACATAGCAGCTGTCAGAGAGGGATGCAGACAGCAGTTAAATAAAAACTAGCTAATGTTGAAGTTTAACCAGTTTGTGCTGCTCTCCCTGGTAGCCAGGGTGGGTGGTAAGGAGCTCTGGGTGCAGGGCTGGAGAGCTGGGCCCTCTGGCTTGGAGAGCTGTCCCAGTTGGTTTGAATTCAACAAATTCTCTCAGTCAGAGCATGTGGCTCCAGCCAGACGATTAAAACAGAGTGGGAAATTACCTGAACTGTATCTCTGTGGACAGGGTGAGCAGAGTATCGGTGCTAACTTAAAAGGTGTATTAAAAAAAGCAAAAAAAAAAAAAATCAAACTTTTTACTCCTCCAAAGTCTAAACAAGGCTTGGCCAAACACCCCAGAAGGAGGAATAACCATTAATGATTACACTTACAGAGTTCTGGCACCAATGCAATATGCTGACTACCATCCTATGCTAGGTGACATATGAGCCATGATATACTGTCAAAAATATGTGCCCCTACATGTGATGAAACAGAATATGTTATCTCAGTCACTAAGTACCTCCATTTAATGTAATTAACTTTAAAAGAAGACAGAAATGCAGGATGAAATCAGAGATATGCAGGGAGTAGTCACTAACCAGGAAAAGAAGTACCCTTCTAATAATAGACCCAGGATTTTAACACCCTTCTAATAATATACAAAGGATTTTAACACCAGCTACCAATCAGTAATTCAAAGAAATACGAAACACATAAACAAAAGAGGTCTTTTTTTTAATCTAAATTGCAAATGCCCTACAGTAAAGAAAAATATTACTTGCATAAATGCAACTGTTCAAAACAGTAGTGTTTCAGAGAGAGTCACCCACGAACTTACAAGCAAGTGAAAACCTCAAACACAGTACAGAAGTCCTTCCTCTTCTGAGAAACACCTAAAAAAAAAAAAAGAGAGAGAGAGAAGCTGCTCAGGCTGGAAATAAAACAGCAGAACTCTTGCTAAAAGCTGTCTGGCTCTTAGCCCCAAATGTCATGATGATATTTCTAAGATCATATTGTCAAGTGGTGTAAAGCAGTGGAATAGCACTAATCTGCAGTATTTTAGAAGATACTCTAAGAGTGATTTACAGGCAGTAATTAAAATAAATAACTGTACGCATGTACTTATTGCTAGTCATATAGTAGCTAATAAAGAGCAATTATAGCTAGTAATATGAGAATGCTCAGAATAAGAATAACGGTAAATAAAACCAGGAATATCCTAGTTAAAGATTTGGTTCTGTTCTTAATGTAAATTGGATTCGTACTGAATTACATGCAGGTCTGTTTGATTTATATCATATTATTAAATGAAAAGAGGATTGATACTGTGTTTTTAGGGTGATTATTTTGACTGCATGTAGATTTACTCCGTAGCTGATCTACTTATTTGTATCAGTTTAACATGGTATTTTTGCGAGCCCACACTTCCTCCAGTATCATCAACACAAACTGTATTATGAATATAATATAGTATCTTTTATATTAAAAACAAGGTGAGGAAACATTTGCAGGTCTTTTCCTGTAAAGACTTTGTTCCTCCATATCTCCTGTCTGCAGTGGAGGCCTGTATGTAGGAATGATGTTACATGAATCATTGTAATCGATGTTTTCCGTTCAAGGGTAGACCAGGTCCCCCGGGTGTCCCTGGGATGCCAGGACCAGTAGGATGGCCTGGACGTGTGGGACCGAAGGTAAGACGAAAATTCACATGGGATCACCTGTTCGACATCGTGATCTGAACACAAAAGGTGTCTCGGGAAGTCTCGAAACCACTATCTGCTGGAGGCTGGGAAGCTGCAGCAGTGCAAGGACACCCTGTGCTTGTCCTGTTCCCTACACTGCTCTGCAAAGACCTGCCCAGCCTAGGGCTGGGTTACCGCACCTTCAGCCTAGCCCCTGTAGCACTTCTTGTGTTCATTAAAATACACGAAAGGGAAATTGAAAGTCAATCTAATGAAGACTCATTGATAACCACTGGTGTCTGACAATCACACAAATGAGCATTTCAAAATTGATCATTGTCTTTCTGACTGTCCTTTAGGATGATCTCTTTGTTTGAATGTGTACTTCTTGGCAGCGCAACTGTGTGCTCATGTGAACACAGGGAAAATACCAGTTTGGTGTCAGGGGAAAGAGATTACAAACCACGTGGATTGCTGATCAGATCTTTGAAGTTCATTCCCATACAAACAAACATCCGTTCCTGTGATTTTTTTCATAGCCCACAGCAGAAGAAATGGCATGCTGTGCTCCTGTAGAGTGGTTGCTTCATCTGCATGTATTGTTAAAAAGCTGAAGAACAGTCCTTTACTGAGTATTACCTTATGCAAAAAGGACACAGCTCTTCACAGGAGCCACAGTGTATGGAGTTTCTACTGGGACTTTTGAGATAACTTTTCTTCAATCCAGTATGCATCATGCAAAAGAACTGCACACAATGCTTAGTTCAAAGCTGCATTTTCCAGTAAATCTTTGGCTCTTCATTTCCTCCATGAAGGTTGGTGCCCCTGTCTCAGAGGATACGATGCAGTAGCTCTTGTTATTGCAAGAATAATAGTAGATGACTTCCAAATTCAAGTGACATCTGGGAAGCAGACCCTCAAGCTCTTCACAGCTATGTTAAATGAGGAACATCATATTATAAGAGGCGGGAATGCAGGCAAGCAACAAGAGACTATGTGCAAAAAAGGAGCCAATGTTCCTGTGAGATGAGAAATTACGTCCCCCAAAATGCAGCGTGCTGTGATTTCTCACAGTGGGAGCAGTGAGGCAGAAGAAAGGTCCAATTACCTCAGCTCCTCACAGTCTGATTGCTGAGAGCACAGCAGTCAGAAAACTCATTCACTTGACCTTTTCCTTATATAAACTCTAGTTTTGTTTACAAAGTCTTCCTAATTTTGATTTTTATCTCCTCTTTGTCTATTGTTATGCTTCTTCGTCACAGCCCTAGAAGCATCCCTCACATCCGGTAGTAGTACTTTTTCCTATACTTTGACTGCAAGTTCTGCTTGCTGTTTGATTCCAGTTCTTCTGCTTTTATTGTCTCCTCAGATATCTGTCTCCTCTTTTCTTTAGATAGGTTCAGACTTTCATTTCTTCTGATCTTTATAAATTTCTGTTTCCTGCCTGTCAGTGAAGGCTCCAGTCAACTAGTGACCAGCAGATCTCTGTGCTCACTGCCATTAGTTGTGTTTCTCTTTCCTTTTCTTCGGATCTCTGAGCTTCCCAAACTCCTGATACTTACCTTCACTACAGTAATTTGCCACATCCTCTTCTTGCTGCAGAGCTCCAGTAAGCTGCTGGGGGGTTTTTTTTGTTTGTTTGTTTGGGATTTTGGGGGGGTTTTTTGGTTGGCTTTTTTTTTCTCTCTCCTCATTCCCATCTCTATGCCTTCTATTTCTTCAGCTTGGTCTCCTTACTTGTCTTCTCCTTTTTTGACACAGCCTTGGTCTGATTCTTGTTTCTCCTACTTTGTTTCTTCAAGTCTTTTCTGAACTTCTGCTGGGGCAGCAGCCAATGTGAAAATCCTCTCCACTACTAGGATAGAGAAAGCCAAAGGAGAATGGGAGCCAACTGTATTCTGCTGGTAGGGCTGCTGCATGTCTGCGGGGACTACTCTGTATTTCACCCTAGGTATAATTAGCTGACAGCAGCCAGAGAAGTTGTTGTAAAGCCTTTCATGATTTACTGGCTCCAAACCACTGTAAAGCACATGATGTCTCGGAACTACGATAAAAGTAATTGCTATACCTTCCCAAGCCATTAAGGCTTGCAGCAAAATACCTTTCTTCTCTGCAACTCAGTGGAAGCCATGCTGGGTAGGGACAGTGCACCTCAATGCAGTAAAAGGAGGCACTGCTACTGCTAATTTGCTTGTATGTCCTTTAATAGCATCTGGCAAAACTGAAGCACAAGTTACACACCCAAGAAAGTGCAAACAGAAGAATAAAATAACGTATGAGGACTCAGGCAGAACACAATTGCAATATAGACTTCTGAATACAAAACTACACCAAGGTCAGGCTTGTCTCAACTATTTGACATAAGACCTGAACAGCTAAACTATCAGACATTCAAATATGACCTTGTCAGAGAGCCACAATCAATAACTCTCTTTATTGACCCCTTTAGGGTGAAAAGGGAGAGTTGGGTGTGATGGGATTGCCAGGTACAAGAGGACCAATGGGCTCCAAGGTTTGTTAACCAAACGCTGCATTTTCAGACATTGGTTTCTAATGCTCTGCTGACAGCTGCTTCCCTCACGAGTTTGCTGGAAAGCATTTATCAGGATATATTTTTTCTAATACAGCTAAAAAGATATGTTCTCCTTCAAGCAAGGTTATGTTGTCTGATTGGGCTTGGCTGTGTTTTTGGCTTTTCACAAAAATGCTTTGGTATAAATTACTGTAATGCAAAAAATTATTTTGAAACCAAAACATATATAATTGTATCCCACTAGAAAACTGGAGTTCTTAAGTGTATCTGCAGCATTAACTTGTGTCTGCGTTGTTTTCCACCCACCTCATAAGACTGTGGAGACCATTTTGGTCCTCTACTAAAACTACGCATATGTATTGATAGTTGGATAGTAAGCACATTTAGGTCTGGATATTCTAGTATCTGTACATCACTGTCTATAGCATAGCCTCTGCCTTTACAAATTCAGGCCACAATATTTTAAGGTAGTTCAAAAAAATTCTGTAATTAGTTTATTCAAATAAAGGACTGGAAAGAGCAACTTTATTGCATGTTTATTGTATGTTTCTTAAAGAGAAACTATAGTTTTATAGTAATCTTCACATTACAAGTTTACTGAAGTATAATTTAAGGATGTTCCANGGGGGGGGGGGAAACAACAAAAAAAAAGAGAAGAGGAAGATTATTGCTAAAATTATTTTAGATTATTAATTATGGCATCTAAAGCTTCATTCACTTTCAGTTACATTTTATTTCCCTTGTTTTAATTTTAAAAGCAATATCAAACCTGCTTGCTTTACTTGGCTTTTTCACATTGGCTTTTGGGCTGAGTTGTCTTGTGTCTTTAATTCATACTTCATGGTTCTGTTTCAGTGGAATTTTAGAAGCTATAAATATTGATTTGCATTTACAAGTCAATGCAATTAATTATTTGTGCTTCATTCATTTTCTTCACTTTAAAGTTTGAAAGTCCTGCTTCTTGGGTAATCTTGAAATTGAGAAGCATTAAAATATCTATCTTTCTTTTTAGGGTTTTCCTGGAACTAGAGGAGAAAAGGTCAGTGTGACAATAGAATAATGTATAATTTAACAGTTGGAAACAGTTACATTAAAAAAAAAGTAACTGTAGAAATGAGATTGAATTTTGATGTAGTGAAGTCTAAAGGTCCCACTGAGAAATGAAAACAAGCATTGAGAAGGAGCACAGTCTTGTGGCTTGGGTTGGGATGCTGAAGAAGTGAGTTTTACATCTGTCATCTTGTGAACAAGTTGTTACTATAGTGCACCTCACTACGGTTTACCCATCTGTAGATTGGGTATAATAATCCTTAACTGTTGGTCTGGTTTATTTAGGCTATACATACTTTGGTACTGAGACAGTTTTTACTGCAAGATCTTATAGTGGGACCTGAACTTGGATGAAGCCAACTGGGGAAAAAAACAAGTTTGGAAGTATTACATCCAGAAAAACATGTATTTAAAGTAGTTATCTGGGGAGAATGAGTCCCTTTTCCTACAAGTGTCACTTTTAATTCTATTATAATATCAAGAAAAGAAATAAGGAAACATTTTAGGGTATCTGCCATATACCTTACTCTGGAGACATTACTGTATTCTGTGTGACTCCGAATAATGCCACATGTAGCATAAATATTTTTTGCTTCTTTGTGAAATGGTAGTAATTAAGCTGTTGTCACCGTGTTATCTCTCTCCAGGGATCCAGAGGTGACAGGGGTGACAAAGGAGTCAAAGGAGACCAGGTAACTTTCTTTTCCAAATGGCTGTGAGCTTTAGCTGAATGTGCACATGAGGACTCGTATATTTCTGATAGAAAAAAAAAAAAAAACAACCAAACAAGAGCGGTATGAACACAGGGAGCCTGGAGGCATCTTCCTGGGAGGACAGGCTGTAGTCCTACCTGATGGGAGGGTGGTGGGGCAGCCTCTGTGTCCATGTGCCCCCGTAGCCCCGGTGCACAGGGGGATGACGAGGCAGAGTGGGATTTCCCTGGAGGTAACCTCAGTCTCTTTTGGCCTGTGCACTCCAGAACTACAACAGTTTGCCAAAATGCTTTAGCTGGTGACCTTATGTTGCTATGAGGGTTAAAAAAAAAAAAAAAGTGAGATTCATGGCTTGGGAGTTCTTTTAACTAAGAAAGGAAAAGTAAACTGCTTTTGATGTAAATGGAGAAATGCCATTCCCAAACACAGGCTTTGGGAGTTCTCCAGGTAGCAAGGTTGCCTGTAGACAAATGCACAATTAGGATATTTTTGCTGGAGGGAGAGTAAGTAGGTGGTAGAGGATCAGATGGAGGAGTAGTGCTAATGTACAAGGGACTTTACCATAAAATTTCACTTACAGTTCTCCACCTGCTGCATCACCCATGGTGCTGTATCACAGTGCATGATTTTTAACCAGTATCAGTACACGGCACTTGTTTTTCTTCCTTCCAAGGAAGGCGCTGCTTTGTCAAAGATCATTCCACAATTTTTTTTTATTACTTTTCTCCTTTTACTTTGTAGGGAGACATAGGCTTCCCTGGAATGCTGGGACAAAAAGTAAGTGGGCGTGATGTTCTGGGGAGTTGTGTTAAGTGCTGACAAAGGGTCAACGATGGTTTTGGGGACATCCTGGAAAGTATAAGGCATTGAAGTTCTTGCTTGACTCAATGACCAAAACTTCTCGGACCTGATCAAATTCTTTAGGCCTTTCATCTTAGGAGAAAACTCTGAAATTTAGCTGGTTGTTATTGTTGTTGTTTCCTTTTTTTTTCCCCAGAACATTGGCTTAGTCATCATCTTCCTCATATTTAGCGTATTCAAACTCTTGATTATAGATTCATAACTGGCCTAACCGGGTGTTACTCACTCGGATAATACAGATTTCCTTCTTGATACTCTGAATCAAAATGGAACTACTATAAATAACTGTGATAATCCTGACCAGTTTTAATATCATCGTTATTCTGTACTTGAAAAACATTCACTATTCAGATGTTGGCTTACAAACAGAAATCCTAAAGGAGGACAATTTTATGACATGACCACATCATATCTCTGAAATTAGGATAAGGAAATTATGGTTACTTCTAAGGAGGCTAGAAGATGAGTGAATTCACCGCCCTTTCCCTGAGTGATTTTATTACACGTGCATGTTAGCAGCAAAGCAAGATATTGCCAAGGGGTCAGAGAATATTGCTATCCTTCACCTCACCAAGACTTTGAGCATGTTTCTGATCTCTCCATTTGGCTTCCTTTTTAGGAAAGGATGTTTCAGGGAAATTTGGGTAAATTGTACGAGAGAGTTTTTACTTTCTGGTTGTTTAAAAATATTTTATTATAATTTTGATGTTTGAGAAACAAATGGTGCCAGCATTCTCTAGAGGAACCATATCAATTAGAGCACCATCCACTTGCTGTCTTGTGTAAGGCAGGTATAACCAAGGTAATGTACATTTCTGTACTTCTGTCTTGCTTCCTTCCCTCTGCACCCAACAAGGGAGAGATGGGCCCGAAGGGACAATCTGGAGTACCAGGACACAGAGGACCTATAGGAAGACCTGGAAAACGAGGAAAACAAGTAGGATCACAGTGTTTCCCCTTCCCGTGACATCTGGCATCTGTGTGGTTGTGGCGTACGACTGTGTGGTCTGTGCTCTCATGGTACCATGCACTTTGTCACAGTGGGCGCAGGTGGAAGCCCTGAAACACCTCACATGCATGCATAGGCTGTGCAGGAGTTCAAGCTTCAGCTTTAGTGCTGGAGCCTTATCTGCAGCATTCAGCTCCCTGGCCATGCAGCATGGGAGAACGTGTATTTTCCCTGGCTTGATAACAAAATCATTGAATATAACTTGAGGAAACCTTGAATGGTCCTTTTGAATCCTAATCAGCACAGAGCTACAGTCCCAACCTCATCTGTTGGATGGCTAGAGAGTTCAAGCAAGGTCCAAGTCTCAGACAATGTGGGATGTAATGTCATGGGAACCTACACTTGTAGACCCCTATCCCTGAGGCTGACTTAGGGAGCAGGCTGCTTGATTTATAGGCAGCTTGGTAGGCTGCAATAGCAAATGGACTATTTTCAAAATTCAACACGTCATCCTATCCAGGTGCCATCCTCTGCCCCTAGTGAAAAGGAGTTCCTGGGATGACCAAAAGAATTTTTGTAGGGAAACATTGGCTTTCTGGGGCTCTGAATAAGAGAAATATTGTTGTGGATGCCACAAAACCAGTCCTCCTGTCATCAGAGAGACAACATCAGCATCTTGCAAGGGATGTCCCATTGCCTGTCCATGACTCTTCTCCCTGGCTCACCAGTGCAAAGCTCACTGTTAGCAAAAGCACTGCTGGTGTGCACTGGCAGTAGCCGCCTGTACACTAAGAACGGCATGCTGTAATGGATTAAACTGGTATGTGGCCTGTGGCAATGAAAACCACTGGTCTATACATCCAAACCTCAGTCCTGCATTACACTGTAATTCACTCCTGGTTTCTAGCACATGAACTGAGTGTGCATCCAGTGTCCATTCAGCCTCTGTCCTTGCTGCTGGGCCTGCCTGGAGGATGCTTTCTGTCCACACCATCCAATTTGGTTAAGTTAGGCTTTGCCCAGACCCACGTGTTGGTCAACACAGATCAGCTTGCAGAGCTGCAAGGCCTTGGAGATATCCTACACACAGGGCAAAGAACCAAAGCACTAAAATACCCTCTCTGTTTCTCCCAAGCACTAAAATACCCTCTCTGTTTCTCCCATTTCCTCTGTTAGCACTAAACCAAGAACTATTTGTTAGACTGGATATTTATATGATGGTTCTTGCCATAATACTGCATGCCAGGGACAGATTTTTCTGCTCTGAGAAAGGTCAGGAAGGCACATAATGACCTTAAGGGATGGTGATCTTGTATGGAAGCCATTGAGGAATGGGATGGTTAACAAATGGTCCTTATTTAGAGCTCAGAATAATTATGCTGGCAGAACTATTTTTTGAGACTTTCAGGTAAATTGTAAAGACCAGGAATTGTGTGTAAATTTGACACTGACTCCTTTGCTATAGCATTTTCCAAGGAGGAGGTAGCAATATTGGTGTAGTTACCTGTTCAAGTCACCAAGTGGGCCTCTTTGGGGACACCTTTCCTTCTTTATTTATTTTAAACATTGACATTAGGGGGACAAAGATCAGTTCCTTTGGTGCTCTGAATTGTCACCTCCAGAACCTGTTTCTTTCCACTGACAGGGAAGGGAAAATTTTCTCCTTAGACCGATGTTGGATTTAATCTACATCTACTCAGATACAGGAGCTTGTAGATGCTGTGGTTAATGGGCTCAGCTGAAGGCACTTTATTTACAGTCTGGTTATGCCCAGCATCGCAGACAGAGGTACATGCCCGCTTCACTGTTGCTCTGATGCTGTCAGCTAATATCTGAAGTGAAAGAATACCCAATATGGGGAAAAAATAAAAGTTGGGTGTTGGGTTGGGAGGGAATAGTAGGTCATCAAATACGGAAGCTATGTACAATGTAAGACTGCCAGAAGACCCAGAAGAAATATTTTTTTGTCCTTGATTTGTCAGGTTTTAAAAGCTGATGTGTGCTCTTTGCTGTTTTGTTTTGTGGGGTTTTTTTGCTGACTGTGTTCATCTGTCCTGCCAAAGTAACGTGCACAGAATGTATTTCCACAGCATAAGGCACAGAGAAGATGCAGTGCCTGCAGATCATCTTGAACACAGTGCACTCCTTACGTAACCTTAGACATTTTGTCACACTACTCAGTGTCTTAATCAAAAAGTGGTGACATAAGGCGTGTTATAATTTAAGGCAACAATCAATGTGACTAAAAAAACTAGTCTGGCCCTAAATTAGGATTTCCAGGCCCAAGGCTCAGTACACAAACCCCTTTCTGATGCCCCGAAAGCAATTTCAGCATTGATTTTCTGCAAGAAAACTGTGTTTCTCTCTGTAATTTGTAAACTAGCTGTTTCATTTCTTCTTTTTTGATCCTTTGAAAACACTCGAGAGTGGCATTTTAAGGCTCTGTGGGTCTGGCTGCTCCCTTTAAGAACTGTAGCTGTCTGGCTGTTTGCTCAGCTGAGAGGATAGTTTCCATCAACTTGGAGCCGTTTCCTGTCTCTTGATCCAGCTGACAGCCCTAGATAAAAGCAGCTAAATTAGGAAGGTGTTACTTCCACTTCCATTTTGAGATATGTCTTGATTATCTTACTGACTTCTTCAGCTTTCTCCTGCCTATGGGGCAGGCTCTTCCTAAAACGTGGCCAGGAGGTGGGGAGTCACACGTCACAGCCTTGCTGCCCTCAAACTGAGATAGGACACCCAAAGCTTCGTAACTTGGGAATTAACCCTAAAGAGCAAGTTTAAGGTCTCAGTCTTGATAAGGAGGAATGACTTAGGGCTTTAGATAATGTTTATTTGAAAGAATGGAGATAATAAATTCTGTCCATGGAAAAAGTTTTCCTGACTGCCACAGGTGTGTATGAAAGAAAAACAAGGCAAAGATATTTAATATAAAACTTGGCCATTGTTATTAAATCTATTGGTGCTAAACAAGAGACGATTAAGCAGTCATTCCTCCAAAACAGGAGACACAGAAGACAGCTCGTTTTCAGGCAGTACGTGTCCTACTGGCCCTGATTTGCTTCTGTTGGATCATCATTGTGTGGGTAAAAGAGATTTCCCACAGACTTCACGGGGGCTACAAAACCCTGGTCTGCCAGTTCTGTGTTGCGTAATGCAAGAGGTGATTAGGGATCAGCATCGCTGACATTCACATAAATCCTGGAATATTTTGATGGCACAGAGCTTACCTAATAGGATTAAACAAAGCAAATATCCAATTAGTTCTTTATGGGCCATGGCAAAATCAACCTTCCTCTGTTAGAATGGTGCAAGTGACATTTAAATGTATCCATGGGATACAACATATTATATAACCAAATTATTTTAGTATATATTACTATATACGCTTAATTACTCTAAAATTACACATGCAACCACTCAACATGTGCCCATGAATGCACACTAACCTGGAATTACACCATCTTTAAGGAATTTGTCTCCTTTGTCATTAAAAGAAAGCTTATAGCACACATCGTTTTTGTTCTGCTAAATAATGTGTGCTCTTACATAAAAATCAGATATTTCAACTTTAAGCTGTGTAATACACTTCTGAAATATGAAGCTGAGAAATCCAAGCCTTGAAGAGTATATGAGCAGGAAGATAAATATAGTTATTTTTTAATAAGTGTCACCATATTAAATTCAGGAGCAAAAATAGGAAGGTGCTGATCAGCTCTAGGGTGAAACTTCCAAATGCCTAAGGGTACGGCTGCACAAACAAGCTCCCATGAGGCAAATTAGGGCTGATTTTACAGAATATTAGCTATTGTGTGGTAACTGTGTATAAGCTCATCTCCCATAGGTAATTTTACAGCATTTTGACTGAGTGATAAGGTACCAGAGGGACGCCATTTGTCAGCATGGTGTTGCCCCACACCAGTTTGCACTTTGTAAAGCCAAGCCCTTGCTTGCCTTGCAATGATTTGTTAATACAGCTATACCCACGGTGAAAGCCAAGGAAGTACAGGGGTCCAGACACGTAAAGTACTTCTGGAAACAGTGTGGGATTCAGAGTCATTAGTGTGCTTCTGAAAGACTGCGCCCTAAGACGGGGAAATGTCACTGTGGAAGAATTTCCCAACACCTTCCTGAATTTTCTCTCTTTTCCATCATGCAGTAACTAGGGGTTTTCAGGGTCACCTATTTCGCTTCCACCAGCCCTTTTTTTTTTGAACTGCACTGACTCCTAGAGAGCTGCCAGGGATAAAAAGGTATTCTTAAAGAAAGGCCACCAAATGATTGGAGTCAGAGCAGGGTGATTCCTAACTCTACACAGAGCAGATCTGCTGGGATCATTCACTTTTAGGAGCAGAAGTCCTGCCTGGACATGCTTTTCTGTCTCCATGTAAAAGACAGCACCTCTTCCCTGGCATGGTGGCTATAAAGGTCATGCTGCATGCTCCTATTACCACATCTTGGCTTTCTTGAAAGGGAAACCAGTGCTAGCTGGAAGAAGTTGTGTGCTATTAATCATTTAGCAATAAATGGATGTCACCTCTCTCCTAGGGATTAAAGGGAGACATTGGACCTGCAGGTATCATGGGTCCACCTGGAAGGCCTGGCCCTTCTGGCCAGCCGGGGCCCCCTGGACCTTCAGGATCAGGTAAGCAGGAGATTGGGTGATTTCCTAAACAGTGTCCCTGTTCCTCAGCCCTTCCTGACTCACCATGCATGCCTGCATGGGGCCCTTTACAAAATGTGCTGCCAGGCTTTGTTTGCTTCTCCATTGACAGCAAGGAGAGGATTTCTCCTGAAGGTGGGTCATGCCATCTTTGTCAATCTACCTTACTTTAAAGCCTACATTATGGCTTCTGATATTTCAAACAAAAGCAGAAACATTGCGTATGTGGTACCTGTGGGATTTTGGTAGATGGGGATGGTGAAAAGCCATCTGGCAGCCTTGGAGGGACTAGTTAATCTCCATCATCAAAGGTTTGCTGCTTTTCCAGATATCCTGGCTTACAGTGAAAGATTGCAGTTTCTAATCAAGCAGGACATACTCTCTGCAGCTCTGTAAAAGAAAAACAGATGAGACTCAAGTCACAATGGCATTAAGGAAAGAAGGGAAGAGGAGGCAAGGGATAGGAGTCAGAGGGGGAAAATAAAAGGTGGTGGAAAAAAAAATATCTCTTTTTCACCAAGTGCTGTAGAACTACACTCGCTGCAACTGTGTGTTGTAGAAATCATGAGAAAAATCTAACTGATAATTGTACCGTTTCAAAGCAATGCATGCACGTGAACTCTAGGCAGCTTATGAGACCAAATGTGGACATGGAGGACAATACACGACCTACAATCTTCAGTGACAGTGAACCCTCAGATAGGGTTTTCTCAACCCAGGAACATGCTAAAGTACCTGAAAAGAAAAGCAAAACCAGCTGGAAACTACTGTTGCCTCAAATGGACAACAGCTGCTTGCACTGCAGCCGATCCGTTCAATGTCCTCTTCCAGTTTGCTTTCCCTTTTTCTTCCCTTGCTTATTTCAGTGGGCAGGAGGTCTCTTCTTTCTGATGGTCTGGAAATGGTACATCTGTGAAGCTGGGGGCTGCTTCAAAATCTTCACTTATCTCATATCTCCCATCATGAAGCAGCTTTGTCCTGAGTAAATTAGCTGGAAGTTTTCAGAGGGCAGAATTTTCACCATTTCAGTGGGAAGGCAGCCAGGATATTGAGATTTTTTTTAAAAAGCTTTATTTCATCCACAGAAAGTTTATGTGTCAGACTTGTTAATCTTTTTCCTCTAGAATATAAATTCTGATCCTAAACGACCTTTCTGTAATGATGTCACTGCTTGCAGTATGAACATGTTGGCTCATAGTCTAATTCTGCAGAGTTAGTGCATCCTTGACAAAGTTGGAAAGTCAAAAAGCAGTAATTTTTAATTTTTTATTTATAGCATTCCTGTATTTCTGGTTGGGTTTTCCTGTACAGAAACCTCTGAAACAGCATGGCCCGAGTGCTTGCACAAAAGCACAAGTCCAACGCATTGTGTCTGACTCTACTAGCACGTAGGTGCTGTAGCGGGATCTGTGTGTTCATCATGACCTGAATTTCTGTAGCTTCAAACAGGTGCCCATTTATCTAGAAATCCTAAGCAGATGGCTTCTCTTTTTCTTTGGTAGGAAAAATTAAGAAGTGATCTGAAAAAAAAAAAAAAAAGACTGTGGTAAGAACCTTGGTCTTTCTCCTGAATTGCTGGAACTGGTGGTTCTGGTTCCCAGTGGATTTGGTGGGAGATGTGGATCTCTGAAAATGTACATAAATGCGTATATCCCCCTGACCCGTACTTTTTCCACTAAGGCTACATTTGTGTTTTGTATGGTAACTTCATAACAAGGCAACCTGGCTTTTTGCTTCCTAGGGCAATTCTCAATAGGACCAAAAGGGGAAAGAGGACTTCCAGGGCCTCCGGGGAGATGTCTCTGCAGATCCCCACAACATGTGAATAACCCACCATATGAGGAACCTGTGTTTGGATACAGTTATCCAAAGGTCCCTGCGGTAAGGAGATTTTCTAGGAGAGGATGTGAGCGGTTCTTGAGTACTTTTATTGCAGGACGTGGTGTACTCGCCAATATTTTGGATTCAACAGGCAATGTGATATTTCAAGTATTCACCACCTCTGAGATCCAGTCAGTGCAAGAGTCTGCTCTCTACTAGTCTGAGGGTTGTGTGATTGAGGTGCTCAAATGCAGCTGTTTCAAACTTTCAGTAAGGTAGCACGTGTTTAGAAACCTTTTTTTCCAAGTATGTGGATGCTCTCTTCCATCTCCTACTGTACATATATAACCTGTTCTTTTTATTTCAATAAATTGAAATATATTTCATATTGGTCAGTGAAATAAGCATCTCTTTCTTGCTTACTTTTTGTATCTTCTTCTGCAAAGACACTGATTACAGAATTGAATGTTGAGGTCAAGAACTTCATGTATACGATAGAACTTTCTTCCAAAGGACAAACTCTCTAGCTTGGACCAAAAAAGGACTCTCCATGAACCATGAGAGTCTGACTTCTGAGCTCCTGTCTGTAGACATACACTTTATATAGCTGATTTCAATCTCTAGCCTTCTGAAAAGCATTTTTACCAGCAAATTGGACAAAGTATTTTAAAGGACAAGTCATTGGTGGAAAGTGACCTAGCAGTCGTTCATCTCTGATTTCTTTGGGTTTTGTAAACGCTATTTCTGTACTTTTTCTTCTGCTGGTCCCTGCCTTATTATTCTGTGCATTGTAGCACTTAATCGGCAATGAAAATGCTACCTTGCTGCTGTGTACCAGCACAGCCCGGCCCCTCCACCCATGCAAGTGGATATTGCGCAGTGTCTGGTCACCTCTGAATGACAATAAGCAGCAATTAGCTTTGTTAACTTTCCCATCTGTCACATCATCAGAAAGCTGTTAGAATTTCTGAAAGGGACGTACTCACAACACTGTCCATTAAACCGGGTCACTGAACTCAATCTTTTGCATGAGTGTGCAGCAAGTCTTGGCAGCTGCTCACTCATCCCTGTCGTGTTGCATTACAAAAAAAAACCCGTTATTCTTAAAACATAGAGCTGAGAGAGGAAAGTGCATGAAATAAAGGTGTGTACCGCATCATGCCGCACACCACTGCAAAAAGCTATCACGTACCTCATGGCATGGAGAGCTCATAGGGTAAGGTATAAGGCTTGCAATATTCTGCGTAGATCTTATGCCCCTCCTTTTCCATCTGTCAGAGTTTCATATTAGATCTTAAAAGATGGTAATGAGAGTGTAACTGCCTAAAATATAAATACCCTACACTATCTCTATGAACCCTCTTTTGATGATGATCAAGTGCCATTTTGTTCTCAGAAACGAGGGATGGCAAAGAGGCGAGCCTTAGCTCTGAAAAGTCCCTTTGCCTGCCCCCCATTTATTTTACTCCCTCAAATGTCAAAAGCAGGAGCTTAAACGTTGCTATTACTTATCCTGTTCAGATTCCCACGTAGCAGCTTTGAAGCCTGCCTTGTACCACTTGAAGACTATTGTCAGGGTTGCTATTGCAAAGCAGCACCCTAACGCAGCACGTCCCCACTGCAATCACCCACTCGCCCCTCAACTCCTCCGGTGCCAGAGCTGCCAGAGGAGGGGACAGGGTAGGAAAAAAAGTGCTGGTTTTCTGTCGCTGGCTAAGGTTCATTATGGCTTTAAAATCTTTTGCAATTTCAAAGGCCAGTTTCTGTAACAGAGAGTTCCAGAGACCACAGATCTGCTATTGATTTCACAAAGAATTAGAGCTCTGGGGCTGGGTCTTGAGCTCCTGAATGCAATTACAGAATCAGTTCTTTGCTGGCTTTCTATTTCTTTACTTTCTTCCTTTCAAGCTGAAAGCATTTTTTATTCAATGCTTCTTTAATGAAACTGGCCTTTGTTGGGGACTATGGGAATATTATGCTATGTAAAAATGTTGGGGTAATTTGTTTTAAAAAGAGCCAGTTCTGTTTATGCTGGTGGGAATCAGGCTCAGCCCTAAATCCATTTTGCTCAGAAGCATTCCATTTGCTTTTTCTTAATTTAAGAATGGTTTAAATCTTGCTAAAATTAATTTGATTAAGCTGCTGAAGGAAGCATTTCCTAATGCCCCTTACAGCCAATTTCAGTGGCTGAGACATTAAAAAAATTTGTCAGAGAGCAGCTCATCCTAATTTTTCCATTTTGAACTTATTTTTTTCCCATTTAATTGAGGATTTAGCTTTATACTAAAGTACATGCATGTAAAGAAATATGTAATTCAGCGCCAATTAAATCTAAACAAAATGCAAAGTAGTAAAAGATAAGTAAAGGCTGCACTGAGCAATGCATTATTTATTCTGTAGCCATGAGCACACCTAAAAAATGACAGTCAAAATCACAAAAAGCACTTATGCCCATATGGATTTAGTGATTGTTCCAGCATCTAACCATTTGAGCATCTGAATTTATTTCTTAGCAATGGTTGTGCACAAGTATTTGCATGATGGTTACCTGTGGATGTGCATTTTGAAACAGGGGCCATTGGAGCCAGATCTGGGGACTCAAGACCATTCTCCTGTGGAAATTTGTGTCTCTTCTTACCAGTTGCAAAGGAGCCTCCTATGGTCTGGCACTCTGTGGGTCTAAGTTCTCACCCAGGGCTGGAATACCATTCTGTTTCTGAAAAACAACCAAACCATATTTCTGTGCAATTATTTGCTTATTTGCAGATACATCTGTCAGTTTACAAAACTAGATTCCTCGATAATCCAAAATACTTCTTGAGGGGGTTACCAATCACCTCTTTTTCTGTGCCCCAGATTTTTGTGGTGAATAATCAAGAGGAATTGGACCGGTTAAACACCGAAAATGCCTTAGCTTTTAGAAGAGATCAGAGATCTTTGTATTTCAAGGATACCTCTGGATGGCTCCCAATCCAGGTGAAAATATTACTGTGGTCTCAGAAAACTCGTGAGTGTATGTTTCATTTCATACAGAACATACTTCTGTACTTAAGGTGCATACAGAATCAATGAAGCAAATGGAGGAAAAGCTCATTTTTGAGCACTGCCACGACTGTACCTACTGCTGTGATTTTTTTGTTCACAGGAGTCTTAATTACTGAGGCATTAACTCACCGGTGTTGCAGGTTTTGCTAACCTCCTTGTGAACCAGGCTCCACTGGTGAACAAACTGGGGCTGAGTTTGGGGAATTATGATAGTAAAGAGCATTTTTTTATGTAATACAAAATAAGGCAAAACTCACCAGTGTAAAAAGTTGTGGGAAAACACAAACCCTGCAAAACAAAACCATTTATTTCCTTATTGCTTCAAGGAGCTACGTTAAGCCCCACTGAAATCAGCGGCAGGATCCTTCTTCCATCCACTGGACCTTGAATCAGATTCTGTACAGACGCACAGTGGGATATGAAAACTCCTTTGTGGGATCTGCCCCCCAAAAGCCCTTCACCTCTGCTTGCTAGCCAGGCTGTTCGTGGTCAGTTCAGTAACCGCTGTGTGGTTTTTTTGGCCAGCTCACCCCTTTCTATCCTGTGGATTACCGCTTTGAGGCTGGTGGTACCTGTGGAGATGGGATCATACAGGACGGGGAAGAGTGCGACGATGGCAATGCAGTTGTGACTGATGACTGTATAAGTAAGTTGTACAGCGTGTCAAGAGCAGCCTCTTTCTACCATGGAAGGTGCACTAGTTGTTTCTGTGGGGTACGCCACTGTGTAAATCACAGAAGTGTTTCACTCAGGGGAGCTTGTGTGGTTTGTGACACAAGTGCAGGCACTGGGAGAGGGAGGTACGATGGCCATGGAGCAAAAACTGAAGTCCTTTGGGCATGTGGGTGCCACACACCAGCACAAGACAGAGGTGACCCCAAGTCATGCATCCTCATTGAGGATGGTGTCTCCAGTCAGAGCAAAACTGCTGCATTTCAGGGACCAAATCCGGCAGCTGGTTTACATACGCACCTTCCCCAGGGGCTGCTGGCTTTCTGGCCAAAAGATGTAGCATACCTTTGCAGTACACCCCAAAACCCCTTAGGACAGACACTGGTGCTGGTGTCCTGAGTCCAGTCAAACCGCTTTGGATTTTGTTATTCGCTTGCCTGGGGAAGGTGTCAGCCCACTACCTTCCCTGTTAGGTTTATACAGCACTTGCTTCTTGTCTAGTTAATCTTCCTTTCATTTTGCTGGCTGTGGATAGCAAAGACCCTAGAAGCGTACAAGCAGGTGTGGCAACCTTTGCTTCTACCTTTCAGCTACTTTCACTTCTTGATTCCTTCCCCGGAGCGCAGCACTCAGCGCTATCTACAGCTGACGCGCAGCAGGTTTGGTACTCTGTTGGCCCTACCGAAGGGATGCTTCTTCACGTTGCAGAACAAGTATCAGCCAACACTGAAAGATGCAAATTTTCTTTTGCATTTATATAGCCCTCAATTTTTTAGGCTGTATTTCTAAGGAAATGAGGTGTAAGCAGACACACTCTGAGTTTGTCCACCTATCAATCCATCGCCACCTTCCCCTTTTAACTTAGGCATCCCAGTTAACTTCCCACTGACAACAAGGAAAGAGATTCCAAAGGCAATTCAGTTGCGACAGGTATGGGGAGATACAGAAATGAATGCCTCTCTAAGCTTGCCTGACTGCAGAGTAATCCAACCAGAGAGGGTGAGCTCTCCAGGCTCCAAGCACAAGAAAATGATTCAATTAGAATTTGCAATCAACCATGGGGAACAAGCATGCAGGAAAATAGCTTTCATTAGTTCTAGTGCCTGCAAAATTGTACATTGTGCATCTGGAGACACATTGTATTGCTGTGAGCTGTACACTGGCCAAAGCTTCAGGTCAGTTGAGCTCTTGCAGCACATAGACTTCTGACACTGACATGACCCAAAGGGTTGTCATTGAGTTACGTGGAAATGAGTATATTGTCACCGTGCTGCTCTTGTGACTGAACCAAAAGAAAAAGGTTAACCAAATGTTAAGTGGCTTTAATTGTAAAATAGGCTCGTCGTTCTTAGAAGCATCAGTTTCTAACAGATACTTGGTGCAGTTAATTAATCATTTTCATTTGTAAATAACCCACTTCAACTCTTAGAAACTCTCTATTCTTGACTGTCCTTTTAATCCACTGCCTAACAGTGTCTCTGAGAAGATGTCACAAGAGTTTTAGCTAAATTCTTGATTTCAAGTTATAAAATCATACTCAGAAAGTTGAAGACATGAAAAGCAAAGTCCAGTTGCTAAAACAGCAAATGAAGCCACATATTATGGCAGCCTTATACGCCAGTCACCATGAAAAAAAGGCCCACTCACACTCAAGTCAGTGGGAAAAACACCTTTTTGGCAATCATTACATACTGCTTTGGGTTTTTTTGATGAACAGGAAATAGGTTTGCATAATTGTGTGCGTATGTGGGAACTCCCTTGCAGCAGGTACACATAGATACTGTGGAATATTGGGTAAAGGTCTAGGCTGGGGTTTTCAAACCACTTAATGACCTCAAAATAATTTTTTTAAAATGTGACCTCCCCAGATCATTTACATTAACTGTATCTTATGCTGCCTTTAATTTTCTTTTGAGAGTAATTATCTACGGTAATAATAATTATTAGAATAAATACTGTTGTAATTAGTGTTTCTGTAGTAATTATTTTTAGTATTTACCCATTCTTTCCCATGGTCATTGAAATTAGGCTAAAAAAAGCGTATTCTTTGTAGTGAAGCATATTGCCCCTCCTAAGACAGTCCTTACAGGATGCCCCCCCAAAATGCCTTGTTTTATACTTTATGTTTAAAAATAGTTCCACTTACCTCACCTGCTTCTTTTATGTATGAAGTGCCTTGCAGGTATTTTTTTCTGTATTTTTCAATAGGATGCCGCCGTGCTTACTGCGGAGATGGCTACAGACATGAGGGGGTTGAAGACTGCGATGGGAAGGATTTTGGATATTTGACATGCAAGACATATCTCCCTGGGTATGTAAGAACTTTCTTCACTTTGGTTCAGGTGGTTTGGTTTGGTTTGGTTTGCTGGTGGTTTTTTTTTTCTTTTTTCTTGTTGTGAGTTTGAAAACAGAAAGGTATTACCTACTTAAACCATGTTCCACTGGGACCACTGCAGGTAGTGGGGGAGAAAGTCCATCAGAACTAAGGGCTAAATCTCATCTCTCAGTGATAAGCACATGGCTCTTACTGTACAAAACGACTGAAGGTCACATAGACATATGTTTGCCCACCACTTGCAAAGATTTCCTCATTTGGTGACATTGTCCTTGCATTAGTGTTCGCCCAATAATATACCAAGAGTAGGAAAGACCTTGAGAATGAAACAATCACGCTGAAGGAAAGACAAAAACCGCAAACCACAACCTCCCACTGACCAAATGGGTGCTCTAGGGGTGTCTTTGTTTCTGAATCAACTGATCATCTGTCAGCTTTTCCAAAGACCAGGAAATTCACTCAGCAGCAGATGCAAAGCCATGCATCTGCTTAGCAATGTCCTTCATTTAAAACATCTGCTTATTGTTGGCTTGCCTTCTCTGCCTTTGTTTAAGCAGCTTCCTCTGGTCAGCATTTTGCCTCCAACAGCAGTACCTCTAATTAACTGTCAGGTATTGTTACTGGCTAACAGGAAACATTTAATTTGCAAATTAAATTATGCCCAGAGCCCTCATCATTCATGGAAGAGTAATGTGCTAATTGACAGGAATAAGAAACCACAGGATGTCTTTGTAAGTCAAGTGCTGTGCTAAACCTTCCACTGCAACTGTTGGAGCACCCCTGGTGTAAGAGATTACTAAAATCCAGACCAGCAAACCTCAAAACCTGAAACGTTTTGTAGACATCTCATCTTCAGACAGTGTGGAGCTGCTTTCTACTGTGAAAACTCTTCCCTTCTAAAAGTTTGGTGCCAAAACAGCACCACAAAAGCTTGAGAAAATGTTACAAATTTTATTCTCTATGTATAGTCCAGTTGTGAAAAGCAACTGAAATCCTTTATTTTTGTGGGTGCAGCCTGCAGATCATCTGCTAAACTAAAGAAAAAACTGTGACTCATCAGTAAAATAGGATAAGTATGTGAGCTTGGCAACCCCACGGGAGTTTCATCCCAAAGCACCCTCTCCTCCAAGAGCTCTGCTGCAACTGATTTTCCCATTTTCTGCTCTTTCCAGCTCCCAAATCCCTCCTCATATTACACACACATTCACTTCAGATTTTATGTTGGTTTTCTGAGAACGTGGGTTATCCAAGGACATAGTTTTAAGGACCTGCTTAATGGCTGCTTCATCCACAGCTTGTGCGTTATCTGATGGATGGGTTATTTACTTAGACATACGCTAGCAATAAAAACTCACCAGAATGCTTATTTTAACAACATCTCTGATCAGGTCTTCAGTAGGGAGAGTCACTGCAGCTCATTTTAACTCAGTAGAAAGACAAAATCACTTTCCTTATTTTGCAAGAACACTTCCATTTACTTTTTTTTTTTATTTCAAAAGTGGGCATGTGTCGCTATCATTATTTCAAGTACATGAAAAATAAGTTAAAGGACAGGCACAATCCTGCCTGCTGGAGCTATTGGGAGTAACCGGAAAAACATGTAACTCAGCGCCCCAGATATTTCGTTACAGTTCCCGTGGATGAGCGCCAAGCTCTCCTGCACCCATGCCCACATAACACTCAAGTCCCACTGTCAACAGGGATTTTTATTTTTATTTTCCTAATTGACATTGCTGGGAATTACGTCTTCACTCCTATTTTCTCCTGGACTTCTATTTTGCTGACAAGGGGAAACCACACTAGAGCACTGAGGGAAATTCTCCTTTTATTTTGGTTCCCATACGTTGCTGCACATGGCATTTTCTGATGTTCTTCACTCCTACAGAGCGTTGCATCCGGAAACCATACAATGTGAACTATAGCATATTTTGAAACTGAGATATTCTCTTTTATTGTAGGTCCTATGGAAAACTGCGATGCACTTCTTACTGCTACATTGATTCCACACAGTGTCGATACTTCACATGAGGGGAGCGGAGGTGGGTAGCATCCCACATGCAGCGGGGTGCTCGGTGCTATGCTGTCATCTATCCAGAAGGACTGGGACAAAAAAACCCTCACCCACCTCCGTGAGAAAACAAACAGAGAGACATCATGCTGGCCATTTTGAGACTTTTTCTTTTTTTTAAAAATTGATTCAGATTGGGAAAAAATAGGACCATTGCATCCTGTCTTAATAGAGAAATGTCAAACAGTGTTTGCCAGTAAGACTTTCATGTGGCTGTGGATGGCCACTTGCTCTCCATCACAAACACAACGTTAAGCTACTGGAAACTGAATTTCACTAACCAGGAATATCGTGTAACAATTACCTCGACTTAGCACTGTTAAACGTACCTGTAAGCTCTTCAGGGTTTTTGTCTTTAAGCCTTCTCAGCATAAACACGAAGCGTATCTTGGATGCGGTGTTTATGGAAACTTTCTCTTTTATTACAATGTGAACTTTGCAAGTGTTGTATCCACATGGGTGATGACTTCGGCGACATTAAGGTTAACTGGACACCTTCGTGGGTCAAAGGAGCGGAGGCCCTCCAGTAAGTGCTTTCAAGATCAGCAAATCAGCCAAAAAAAGCTGGTTAACTTCACCTGCAGGCTCAGACGTTTGGCTGCGTGTACCTGTGTGCACGCATGGAAATGCAAGCAGTCACAGGAGGCCTGAAGCTGCAGACCACAAAGGCCAAACTGGACAAATAAACTGTGAAACAGCCAAAGCGCTCGCTCCCAGGAGAAAGTCAGACAAGGAGGGAAGGTAAAGAAGGAATGTATTTCCATGTTTTTCAGCTCTGCCAAGCTGGCTGGGCTCTGCGTGATCCCAAAGGGCCTGGGACAGTGTCGGTTACCTCTCTGAAACCACAGTGTGACCACGTACACATTGCCTTCACTCTGGTTTCTACACTGGAAGGTCTTTTCATTTTCATCCCTTTGTGCACCTGACCATCATCATTCAATTAGCAATTATTCCCTGTCCTCTCTCCCCCTCTCGTCATGTCTGGGGTACCTCCCCAGCCTATGTTCTCACTTTTGTATTGCTATAAATCGGATCTTGGAGTAGGGTGTTGATGGATGTTCATTCATGCTGTGTAATGTACATGTTTGTTTGTTTTTCAGAAAGTTTATTCAACTATATTAGCTCTGATAGGAGCCAGGGTAATTGTATACTTATTTATTAGCAAACATTAAAGAGCAAATTTCACATGGGAAGCATATTAAATGTTATGTGAAAAAGAGTCTGTAACTTGTAAATGAAGCAAAGGACTAAAAGCTTCAAATCAAGGTGTGATTTTCATACAGGCCGCTCTTCTCTGCTTCACGATGAATGCTGTACACAACTGCTTGAAATGCGTGAGTTGTCTGTACCAGTGAGAGCACTGCAACAGCTGCACGTACCCTGCTGCTTCCGTAGGGGTTAAATAAAGGTGGGTGCTGCGTTGTAATGATAGTACATTAAAGCAATCGAGAAAGGCACACAACTTACACCACCTCTACAGAAGACTTTAACTCTGCATGTCCAAAGTGATACTGGAAATCACCAAATAAATCCAAACCAAAATCAGTGTACTCTTTGTGGCTGTCTCCTACCTGGGCTATTTATGTTGCTATGAAGCCAAGCCACCAGCATTTGTAGCCCAGTTCAATAGTTCATTTTGTTGCCTTTTTTTTTTTTTTTAAAACAGATGTCTTAATAAAAGGTCAAGGAACCACTGGGGCGAGGAACTTGCCATAAGCTCTGGAAACCTGGGCACTAGCACAGACGCCTTTTAATTTCCTGTGCTTGTGCAAGGGACGGGTTCCAGCAGCGTCACACCATGTGGGAGCCTGTATCCCGGCAGGAGGCTCCCGAGGGCAGCCACATACCCGGCAACATGTCCTGCTGGCCAACCCTCCAGCTGAACCTCTGGCAGCATCTGCTGGGTGTCACCATCCTGGACTTGGAGAGACGACTTCTAAACTCCTCACCTTCTCCAAGATCATCTCTAGCCCTCAAAAGGCTGGAGTCCTTGAGGAATTTGGTAATCCCAGTGGCTCTTCACCTTCAGTTTTAAGTCGCATCATTTTTAAAAGCTCCTGCCTCCGAAGGACATTGAAGTTGCAGAGCCAAGCGCACGGAGGGTAGGAAATGTAAACAGGAGTTGTGTTTGCATAGCTAAAATTGTACTGTGTTGCACATGTTCGGGAAGGGGCGCATCACTCTGGTCAGAAAACATTCACAAAGTATGGATTTTAAATTGACTTTATTAATACAGCACAAAAAAAAAAGTCAGCATCTTAACAGAAAGAAAGCAAAGTCAGATATAAGGGGGGGAAAGAAGAAAGACAAGTTTCTTACTACCATTATTGTCTTGTTCCCCTCAGATGATAAAGCATGAGAAAGACATCTGGGAAGGTGTTAAGTATGTATGATTTAAAAGGCCTCAAAGAAATTCCTTCCTCCTTTTTTCTGACACACCTGCTTTATCATCATTTGGGGGTGGTGCCTGGTCTGCTGTGAATTATCTTCCCTCCTTCTCTAAGTTTCTTAAGACATTGTGCCAAGCCTGGTTCAAAAAGTTGATGGAGGTGTTTCAGTTCCTTGGCCTTTCGTAGCAGCAAATGCTTGCGGGAAAGTTTTCTAATGATTAGTATGCGACTGTAGATGAAGGCAAAAATATTATGAGCTTACACCATGCACTGTATTAAATGTATACTAAAAATCCAGCTTGCACTTACGATATAATTAAATATATGTAGTTACCTGCTGCATGTATTAGCAGCTCATGTCAATAAATCATGCTACCTTAGTTCTGGCATTTCCTTACTTTCACTTACCTCATTTTGGGTTTAACAAGACTGTTTTTAAATATAATTAACCAGTTTAAGATGCTGAGGAGGGAAAAAAGCCTAGCACCTTCTCTCCCATGCCTGCTGCCTCTCCCCACCTGCCACTGGACCTGGCTCTGTGCTCCCCAGCACTCACAGCCCGGAGTGTGACCGTGCAGCCCTGCACCCGGTCCCGCTGCTGCCTCAGCCCCGAACGGACCCCTGCCACACGCCCCGTGCAGAACCGCGCCGCTCTCATCGATTTCTGGCGGTAATCGGTGTCACATGGACTACTTTTAAAAAGGCTTTGGGCTGCAGTTTGGGGGCTTATCTCCTCCTGCTACCCCCTAGCATACTGGCTGGTTTGTAACCCCTGCCAGAGGCTGAGCTGATGGCTGCGCAACCGGAAAGCAACGGCGTCGGGTGCCGATGGCCAACAGGAGCAGCGATGCTGGCACCGAGTTCAGTCACTCCCAGCATCTGGCACGCAGGTTCGGGAAGAGGCTCCTTCCTGCCTTGAAGTGGCAGGTGAGAAGTCTGCCCTCCCAAGGCTTTTGTGTGGGAATCCCAGAGAAGGGCAGTGCTGTCTGCCCCAAGAAAATGGAAGTGTACGGACAACCAGAGAATGAATGAGTCTTAGGGCAGTTTATTTTCTGCCTGTCCTTTCTAAAAGCTCAGCTTCTGTGACACTCACCTCTCTGGCTTTCTAAATGCCTACATCATGTCTCTCTTCACTTCAAATCTTTCATAATTGTAGCTTACAGCTCTGTCCTTGCCTATAAATCTGGCCATGCAGCTCATCTCCTTTCTTTGTTCTCATATTTTCTGTTAACAGCATCAAAGTTCATATCCTCTGTAGCCCCTCCAAACCCTGCAATGCCATCACTGCTCTGCTGGCACTGGGTTTCATCAGCTTCCTTTTCAGCCTCTCACACCATCCCTTTTCTAACATCTCCCGCACTATCACAGTCCTGCTAACTTCACAGCACAGCCCCGTGGCCACAGTTCCTCCTTTCTCAAAGGACAGCTTCTTAGTGAAGCCAGCCTCAATGCCTCTAAATATCATGTGGTGCAATTCCCATTTCCTTCCCACTGATTGGGATGA
This sequence comes from Psophia crepitans, assembly GCA_013399095.1. NCBI lineage: Eukaryota > Metazoa > Chordata > Aves > Gruiformes > Psophiidae > Psophia > Psophia crepitans. The sequence continues at coordinate 38,793 of VWZZ01003378.1, read as the reverse complement.
GAGGGGGGTTAGTGGTTATCCTTAAGCTGTGAGTCCCCCAGAACAGCACTGTCCTTGAGCACCAGCTCTTTATGAGTAATACCAGTAATAAGTCCCCAGTTTGCTGTTTCTGGGGACAATTCAGTAGCTTTGGCACTCTGCTGTCACATACAGCCAGGGCGTGTATTAAAAAAAAATAAACCAAAATAAACCCAAAAGAAGCAAACCAGTACTGTGCTGTGATTCTTTGACGACAGTCAAGCGTATCATGCAGGCAAGGCAAGGCTGCAAGCAGATCTTTAAAGAGTTGTTGGAAAAATCATGTTTTAATTCACAAAGGGTGAGGCAACAGAGAGCAAGTTCTTCCTCTGAGAGCTTTGGCCTAAGGAGGTGGATACGGCAAAGCAAGTGCCCCTTCCCTGGAAAGACCCCAGCAGTGGGCTGTTGAACTCTGCCGCAGGCAACGTAAGGTGCTGGCAGAAAGACAGACTGAAGACGACAAATAGCGAATGCAAAATTGGGATCAGGAATCCGGTTCGGAGTAACTGATGCTTATTGATCCGGTAAGGGACTGTGCAACTTGCAGACTGAGCACTGCCGAACCTCAGGCAAAGAGAAAACAGGAGCAAAGCCAAAAGCAAATGAGCCATTTTGTGCTTTTTATTGATCAGAGGAAAAAAACCCCACACCACTGACGCATTCGGTTACACGCTCGCGCGGCAATGAGCGCTTTGCTGCAAACTGGGGTCCTCTGTGCTGAAGGCTAGTGTCAGTCCAGGTCTGCAGAGGGCAGGGCAAAGCCTGGGCACATGCTTTCCTTGCAGCGGTAATTACCGGGGTGTTTAGGAGGACGGACCTGAAACAGCCCAGCTGAGGAAGGGCTGCCTTTGACAGGGTAGCCAGACCAAATTATATTAGAGCGTACTCCTGCTGGAAATTACATTAGTGGCTAATTCCCTCCCTCCACCCCCAACAAAATCTTGGCGCTTAGAAAGCACTGAGTTACAGCCCTGGCCTTCCAGTGCTTTTAATTCACTCTGACAGTTTCCTGTGCATCTGATGGAGGGTCCAGTTTGGATGCACAATTTTCTCAAGTGAGAAAGACTAGGGTTTAAACAGCCACGTTTTGCTGCAGCCTTTCCACTGAACGAGCAGCCCTCCCTGCACAGCGTGCTGCTCTTTGGGGAAGGAGAACCATGGAAGTGAACCCATCAAAGCCTCCCACAGCAAAGCCAAGCAGCGCTGCGGGGCGCCGGAGAGACTCCGGAAGGGGCCTTGTGCCACACGTGCATCGGAGCATCTCACGCTCTTCAGGAAAAGTCATCTGCTGGGCTGTCCCCAGGGCCAAGGCTACTGGTGGCATCTCCTGTAGGACACAGGGAAGGATATAGTGGTCCCCCAGTGGTTTTGCAAGCATGGCTGGGGTGCGATGACCCAAGCGCAGAGCCTTGACAGAGCGGGAATCTGAGGTAACATCACAATAAATCAGCCAGGAGGAAGAGGAAGTAACATTAACCTCCTCACACAGCAGCAAGTTTAATATATTTAGAAACTCAGCAACTGATGACCCTCTCTCAACCGATCTAAAGTGTCACCGTCTAGTAAGTGAACAAACTCACATCAGCGTTACATTCACGCCCATGGCAAGGTGTGTGTGTGTTTGACCCTTGTGCCAGGCATGGGAAGAAGCTTTCAGGATTCATCTTGGAGAGGAGACAGAGACCTGTCAGAGTCCTCAGCATCCCCCGTGCAGGGGGAGAACAGTTATTTGCCTTCACCTTCCCAGGAGGAAGAGGCACCCGACAGCATTTCTCACTGCACCACCACCAAGTGCTGACTTGAGACGAGGAAATTCAGGCATATAAGACTTATTTTTCCTTGCATTTTTAACCACAGAGTCTCCACTTCGGTGGAGCAAGAAGGGAATAACTTGGGGAGCCCATACTGTTCCCCAGCCCCATCACAAAGGCCCAGAAACTTTTTAGTTATTAATTTTGTTTGGAAGACAAGAGCTCCACTGCCCTCTGCCCTTCTCATTTCCCTTGGCCGTGTTCCACCATGAAACTCGGCATGCAGGAGCTGGGGGAGGCTGTGCAGAGCCAGTCGGACATTTGGGGCAGGACATCTGTTTGGTGTTTCCCATGCCTTCCTCTCAGAGATTAATTGATTGACAAACATATAGGGGAACCTGGCAACCCTGCCACTTCACAGCAATATAATTTATTTTGCACATTTTCACTGGGTTCATCCCCTCACCTACTTGGCACTACTGCTCTGAGGATGGGATGTGCCGTGCAATATAAGTATCAAGGACTGCTTTGATTTTGAGTTGTTACGAGAGTTAAAGGGGATAAGAAGTAAGAAAGAGAGAATAAATAGTTCAGGCAACTGAACGGTTCCAGAGTTCTGTCCTGTGGAACTCTGTATCTTATGGGCCAAAAACCATAGGGAAGGTGGTTGTGAAGTACAATAAAAGGCCAGATTTAAGCTGTGATGCTCCAGTGCATTCAGATAAACCATCACAAACCATCTGGTGGCCAGAGTGATGAGTTAACTGTTTTGCTGTCATTTCATAGAATCACAGAATATCCTGAGCTGGAAGGGATCCATGAGGATCATCAAGTCCAACTCCTGGCTCCACACAGGACCAGCCCAATCAGAGCAGATGGCTGAGAGCGTTGTCCAGACATTTCTTGAACTCAGCCCAGCTCGGTGTGTGACCGTTTCCCTGGGTACCCTGTGCCAGGGCCCCACCACCCTCTCAGTGAAGAACCTTTTCCTGATCTCCAACCTAAACCTCCCCTGTTGCAGCTCCATGCCATTCCCTCGGGTTCTATCGCTCGTCACCAGAGGGAGGAGATCAGCGCCTGTCCCTTCGCTCCCCCTCGTGAGGAAGCTGTAGGCCGCCATGAGGTCTGCCCTCAGTCTCCTCCAGGCTGAACAAACCAAGGGACTTCAGCCTCTCCTCACGCGTCTTCTCCTCTGGATCCTTCCCCACCTTTGTTGCCCTCCTTTGGGCACTCCCCAATAGTTTTGTGTCCTTTTTGTGCTGTGGTGCCCAAAACCGCACCCAGTACTCGAGGTGAGGCCGCACCAGTGTAGTGTAGAGTGGGACAGTCACCTCCCTAGAGCGGCTGGCAATGCCGTGCTTGATATACCCCAGGACATGGTTGCCCTTCCTGGCAGTCTGGGCATGCTGTTGGCTCCCGTTCAACTTGCTGCTGACCAAGACCCCCAAGTCCCTCTCAGCATGGCTGCTCTAATTTGACCGGATTAATTTGCAAATTCAGCAGTCACCCCAAAGCAGCAGCATGGGACCAGTGGGGTGAGGCTGGTAATCTCACTGGTCTTGGTGGGCGCAGCAAAGGGCAGAGAGGCTTGCTCTGTGCCAGGACTTTGTGAGCAAGACAACATCTGGTGTGAAATGCTGCAGGATTAAGCTTCTAAATAAAGCCAGGGAGCTGTACCTGTTGCTGCCCGGGGTCAGCAGGCTCTGCTTTAAGCTGCCTGAGACCATGTTGTTATGCTAATCTAAAGATATTAAATATTTGTTCTCCACTTCACACTATCCCACTGTTTGATGAGAAATAACGTCCTGAGGTTTGCCAGGGAGTCACCACATGGCAGGGAGGATTGAACCGCTGCGACTGGCCCTCGGGGCAAATAGGTTGTTGTAAGAGTTTGTACAGCGTACAGACAAGGAAAGACCGAGCCATACAAATAATGTGGTTATTCCTCCTGCACCCAGCAGCCAAGGGTCTGCTCGGCCATTTGTAAGGGGATTCGCTCTCTTTAGCTGTACTGCCCCTGAGTTTTGCAGCCTGAGGACGGCGAGTTTCCAGCTGCAGGGGAAAGAGAGGCAGAGCTTCCTTGGAAATGCAAACCCACTGAAAGGTGTCAGCATGTCTTCGCAGGGGGGCTTCTGCAGTGCCTCGCAGCCGGGCTGCGGGTGATGCTGGGGGACTCGCGGGTCTCTCCTTGCCTGTGACACCCATGCCCAGGTTTCCCAGCAGGGTGGTACATTTTGCTGAGCGCATCTGTGTGTGAAGGTTGAAGACTTCTAATTTCTGTTGGATCAATGGCAGATGCATTGCATTGGGAATTCCCCTCTACACCCTCACCACCTGTGGATCAACTGAAGGCTGTCCCTGAGGCTGAGGGACACACACTTGACAGCTGATTTATGGGGATGATCAGATCTGTCCAACATTTACTTAGGGATATATACCGCAGCAGCTTTCCAGACCCTGTCTTGCTTTCACCAGACTTTGAAGCCCACAAGAAAAGTCCTTTAAGGGAGGACTCCCTCAGCAGAGGGCTGATTATTTCTTCACTTCGTTGTCTTTTAATAAAAAGGATAAAAACATATAGTTATTTTTGAGAAGTTATGTTTCTGCAGGAATATCCTGCTTCCATGTTTTTAATCATCTTTATCAATAGCTGAAAGCAGAGCTCCATTTGAGATGGTCTGTGGACCAAAAAAATACAACTGTGGACAGATGAATCCTCTCCCTGTACCGAGAACAGCTACATACCCACAGGCTGCTCACAGTGCCCAACAAAACAGGCACAAGAAAATGTAAATTAAAGTTTAATTATTTTGTTCCATGTAGAACAACTTTGACAGAAGAAAGTCCTGTTTCAGAAGGAGCGTAGCCTGGATGTATGCACTCTCCGCACACGTGAAGGACCGATATAAGAAAACAAAATGCCACATGAAGAAACTTTCGGGCTGGCTGGCTGACATGAAGAATGTCCAAGTCCTTTGAAACAGTCTGGGGTTTTTCCCAGCTTCCACCCAGGGGCTGGTCCGAGCCCCTGGGGAGAGCAGCCTGCGCAGGGTGGCTGATGGAGTGAAAGGCGGGTGAAAGTACCGGTGACTATTTATACACTGAGAGCGTGCTGTAAATTAAAGGTGAGAGAATACAAATCCTTAGCAGACCGGGGGGGAGGGGAATTTAATAAACCAGAATGAAGACAATAAATTGTGAAATGTCCTGGCAGGATTCAACGGGACATTCAGCATGTCCCCGACCGAGAAGGTCCCCGTGCACCTGGTGAAGCAGGACTGGCGGTGCCTCAACGCGAGGGCCAGGGCCAGCAGAATGAAGCTCTGTGTGGGAGAGCGTGCCTTTTGCTCTCGATGAGGGTCTCCCACCGTGTTTTTAGCAAGAAAAACCCTCCCAGCGGCCACAGCTGTGCGCAGGTTTCACAGAGGCATCCGCAGCACCCCGCTGCACGCGCATCCTGCCAGCGGAGCAAAGCTTTTTGGCTTGCTGGTTTTGGGAAAGCTGGTTGCCGCTTGATGTGTGGGATGCGGAGCGTCGGGCTCAGCGAATGTCAAATACCTGCGGCCACGGCTCAAATGTCACGTCAGGGAGAAAGCGGCGGCTGACGGCACACGGCTTCCTCTCGCCCGCAGGAAGGAGGTTGGGTACCAGCTGCTGAGCAAGAAAGCAAGTGGAAAACTATGACCTATAGGAAACTATGTGAGGCACGTCTGGTCTCTGAAGACTACAGATGAGCTGGCGATACCAACACTGCAAACAGATGCTAAATTGATTGGAAATTATTTTGGCGGAAAGCCATAGCTGGAGCAGGAGCCCTGGTACAAAGATAAATTGATGCAAAACACATTTTGAAGCCTCAGATCTGTTTGATTTTGAGAAAAGAGTGGCCTGCTCTCTGTTTGACGTCGCTGCAGGACTTTGCGCAGGGCACACACCAGCGCACCTTGCCAAAAGCAGTGAGGCACATACTTACAAAACAGCCAAACGCTGCTGGCTGGCACCAGGACCTGTGGGGCCCCTGACAGGGAAGTGGCATCTCAGGGACTTCTTGATTGTCAGCTCTGGAAGGACACGAGTATCACCATTTCAGCTCCTCCTGCTGCAGGCGAAAAGCCAGCACTAGCCATGACGCCTTGCTAAAGCGGTGGGTAAATAGCAAAATATCCTGGAAAAAATTTAACAAATCTTGAAAACACCAGCAAAGTAGTACAAGCTGGTAAAAGGTGAAGGTTAGGGGAATACAAGAACATAACAAAACTTGGAAAAGCCTTTTTCCCTAAGCCTGAAAGCCCAGGGCTGAGGCTGCGTGGCCATCACCGCAGCTTCTCTGGGAACCAGCCCCTCTCAGGGCAGGGAAGGGAAGCTGGAAGCTTTCTAAGGCTGAGGTGGTTTTTCAATGATAATACACAAGAAACAAATCTGTGTTAGATACAAAAGGTAAGGAATAAATATCTGTTAATTAAGAAATATATTTGGGCCAATGTATTGAAGTATTAGGAAACAATACATGGTGACATTTTGGACTAAGTCTTCCACATGGACAGACATGTAGCTCAGCAGCACTAATGCCTGGAGGTTTCTGGTGTGCTGCAGCATCTCCGGCACTTCCTTTTCTCAGTCCTAATACTTATGCTTGACGCTTACTCTACCAGTTCCCAAACGATAAAGAAAACTTTCCTCCTCATGGCTCCAGTTTGGGGAACGGCTTTGCGCACACACATTAAAGTGGTGTTCAGAACTTGTGCTCCGTCCAGGCTGTAGCACTAAATTATGGCAAACTTTGCACGCCAGCCCCACGGTGCCCCCAGGGTAGCAGGGTTTCCAGCTGGGCTAAAAGCAAGCAACCCAGCAAGGGTTTCACTCTGCCTGGCTGCATTAGAACAGAATAGAACAGAATCGAATCATTAGGGTTGGAAGAGACCTCAAGGATCATCCAGTCCAACCATCCCCCCCCACCTATTAACCACTAAACCATGTCCTTCAGTAACACATCCAACCTTTCCTTAAACACCCCCAGGGACGGTGACTCCACCACCTCCCTGGGCAACCCGTTCCAATGCCCGACCATCCTTTCAGAGAAGAAATTTCTCCTAATCTCCTGCGCGCTTCCTGTGTCTTTCCTACTCAGCTTCTGAAAACAGAGTCTTTTTCCGTATAGAAGAAACCTAAGAAAAAATTATTTACGGATAATTTGGTCATTGTTGAACCTTTAATGTGTCCTCTTTGAGCTTCCAACAGCAGCACCTGTGTGTTCCTATAAACCCTGCACGTTCAGCACAGCGTTTTTTATTTTGAACCATGGATCTAGATTCCGCTAAGGACAGGGGTGGGGACAAGAATTTAGCGACCACTAACTCAGCCCATGACCTTTACCAACACAAACTCTGTCAAAGCTTTAGCTGGAGCTCTTTCTGCAGTTCATCTGGGACACCGTAAGGGCAACAGATTTGCCGGTGCTGCTGTTGCTGCAACACGACCCGTGCTCTTCCCCAGCTGAGAAAACGCCTCCACGGCTTCACTAATGGCAACATCCAGGTGGAGATCTAACAGAGGGACTTGCCCTTGCTAAGGAGAAGCAAATAAGTATAGATTTGCTCAGGTCCATGCTGTGTGTATACAGAGAGAGAAAGGGAGATGTTACAGCCTCATTAAATAAGGAACACTGGTCTTCATCTGCATCTCAAGATGACCACACAGATTTCAAGGACTTCAGAACTCCTACTGAAGAGATTCAAGCCCAGGTAAAAATACATGTAACATACACAATTTTCCTCTCACACTGCCAGGCTGGCTTTTGTAACTACAGCCTTCACATATTTAGACCAGCCAAGGACCCACAACCGTATGCCAGACACAGCTTTTATTCTCGTAATCAAAACAGGCTCCATGTGTGTTAACATTCTTCATACAAAGATACATACAGGTAGTTTCTATGAACCAGAAACATACTGTTTTCGACTGTTCACACAGTACCTAGAACAGATGCAGTCCTGAAGAGCACTTTGGGCCCTCTATTGTAATAAAAGAAACAAAATCCATGCAAGGAGAAAGTGAGATTTTAAAACATGCTTATTTAAAATAAGTTTATTATAATGAAACAATACAAAAGTCTGACAAAGGTCTTAACAATGCTCCAAAAGAAGAGAGACAGATGCTCTACGGTTTGCATCTATGATTCGAGATGATGCAGACTGGAAACTCCAAAGTATTTTGAAACTGAACTGCTTACGACACAACAATTTGTGCAATACTTACACTGGAAGAGGTGACTTCGGGGGCATGAACAAGCCCTTAGAATTAGATAAATTTAAAGTGTGAGGCAATATACCGTCTCTTTATTTTACATGTATTGCAATACATATATAATATATTTTAGAGTGTGTAAGTAAGGCTTGCAGGAAGCTCAGCTTGACATTGATAAAATGTATGCCCAAAATTGGCTTGAAAAAAGAAAATAGGAAAGGAAAACAGAGAAGCAAGCTGCTTTGGTTTACAGTTTAGTCACTGTACTCTGGAATGCAATTTACTTGTTTAGTTTCAAGTAGACATAAATCTCAAACTTTCAAGATGGCTTTAAATAAAGGAGTTAATAAGTTTTGGACCCCTTGAATGCTGCAGTGCAAAATAAAGTTAACAGACTTAGTGGTAAGCAGAAATCAGGATATGAAAACAAGAAAGTTTTGTATGTTAAAAAAAATAATCCACCTCTAGCACATCTGGAATATCTGTGGGGAGAAATCCTATACCAAGAAAGGAACATTAAAAATGACAGTCAGAGACCACATTTTGAAGAACTGCGTGTCAGTGGGAGGGTGCACAGGTGTTTAACTGAAGCATGTACATGCCTATGTTCTCACTTCAAAGCAAGTGCTTAAATCCTTGGGTGAACTGTGAGCAGGATCAACTACTGCCTGGGCTCGCTCAGAGCCAGTAAGTGCGCTACGATACTCCTTCTGCACGAGGGAGATTTTGTGTTGCTTGGAGCAGGCAGTAGTTTGCAGGGTTTGTTCACCAAGGAGCTACAGAAGGTATCAGAAAGGGATGAATTCAGTTATTCCCACCCCTTTCACTTTTTGTTTTGTTATCTGTACTACGCAGGCAAGAGAAGAAAAATAATAATTAAAAAACCCCAGTCCCTGTGCTTTCACTCATAAGCGGTAGAACTGCCAAGTCTGAAGCGTCCCAGTTTGAATTTCACCAATGAAATTAAAAGTTGAAAGCGGTGTGGCTTTCCTGGCAACATACATCAAGCCAGGGAGAAACTTCAGACAAATGCAGCCCACTCTCCATCTGACTGGATGTTTCGTTGCCTGCCAAGGAATCCAGGTCTGATTTTCCAAGGTTACGTGTGTATCACTCACAAAACTGCCTGCTTTGCACCCTTCTAGAGAGATGATTCGACTTGAGAGGAACAGCTCTGGTAGCAAAGCAGATGACAATGGAAAAGATGACAAGGGAAAGACGGCCAGGTAGGAACAGCAGTAATGATCTTTTCAGGTGTCTGAAAGGCCATTTAAGGTTCCCTAAAGATTTTCAGGAAAAAAGCTGAAGTGATAATGAAAAGAAAGGGTTAGAAGGTCCAGCATATGGACATACGTGACTGTTTTCTATAATGGTCCACACCCCTTTGCCAAAGCACGCTGCAAACAACCGGCGCACATTTTGGGCACACTTTTTATACATCCAGCCAACCAAGTGACACTTTTCAAACTACGAAACATTTTTAAAGCAAACAGCTGTAACCTAAATTCTGATGACGCTTTACAAAAACCCTGTAAGTGAAGGTATATGGCCCTTAACTTTAAGTGCATCTGTTAAAGGGAGACCCATATTACAACCACGTCAAGATGGGACGCTTCAATGACTCCAAAAGTTTACACTAAAGCACTTGAGTATCCAGTTCATATTCTACAATTGTAACGTCACAGAACTTCAATATGCAACTGAGTATGGTGTCTTAAAATAGCAGAGGGGGCTCCGGAACATAGTTTGTTTAAAAAAAACACCAACAAAATAAATAAAATAAATAAAAGCCTCCCACTGCTAAGCAGAACTCGACTGAAATTACTTGAGAGCTCTGCTCTAAAGTCAACAGCACTATATTACAAAGATGTGTGTATGGTCTCTATTCAAATATGCTGACAGCCATTATTCAGTACCAGGTAGCACTTCTATCAGATTGCTTTGGGATTTACCGTGTCTCAGCAAGGATGAGCACTGGATAGACACTGTCAGTGTCACACGCTCTATCAGAGCTCTACGCTCAGCTATACTAATTTCACAAAAAGCAGCCTTACTCCCTCAGGGTAAGGCTGTGAATACTCTTATTTTGCCATGGCTAAGTAAAATCCCTGAGAATATGCAACTGTTAGACATGGAAGGAAACAGCCGAAAGCATTTCTAAAGGAAATGGATGCAAAACTTTAGACTAGTGTATTTTAAGAAACCAAAGCAGTTCATGTAAAGTATGCAGAGCAAGGGTGCTGTTATCTGAGAGTCACATGGACCTCTATCACTATGCAGGTCAGTTGTTCGTAAATGTCTGCCATTAAACAAACCAAAACAACCCTAACCCACCAACGAACCAAAAAAAAAAAATCAAACAGAAAACACCAACCTTCTCTCCAATTCTAAATTTGAAGGCCAAAAGTTAGTTGCTTGCTCTCTACAATTACTAAAAATCAAAAGCAATGCTCTCTGCTTGCCAAACTGACATCACAAGCAAAGAAAGAAGTGAATTGTCTAGCAGTGTATTTGCTTCCACTAGATCATCTGGTTTATTGCATCCTTGGAGGTATGACCTGGAGTTCAGCTCTACAACATGCTGCATGGGTTTCTTTCTCAGCGGTGGCTTGAGTGGAAAAAGAGCACTTGTAAGTCTTAGAAGTGCTCAACACCCTGCAAGAGCAGTGCATGGTGAAGTACAAGTTTTGAAGGCAAGGAGACCTTGCTCGGTTCCTTCTCTGCAAGTCCCCTGTTTAACAACAAGCACATAGGGGTCACCTGAAGTCACGGTCTCCTAAGAACATTCTCAAGCACCAATTCCCGAGTTCAGAAAGACCAACTTTACACAGAAGGGCAAGAAAGCCTGCTCTGAGGCAGGATGACACGCTGACTACAGGATATGCAATGTGGACCGCTCTCTACTTGTTAGATGGAAGAAGTTAGTAATTGCTGAAGTTAATGGCCCAATGAAGCTGGCAAGTTCTCTGCCTATGAAATAAAGCCTCCTGACTTTTTGCGTCAAACATTGGGTCTGATACACTACTAACAAACTAGTGGTTCTCCTTCTAGTTAAAAAACAAACAAAACCAAACAGAAAACCCCAAAATACCTCCAGGGCTAAGTGCTGAATATGCTTTCCTGAATAAGCTTAGAGCAAAAAGGGAAGTCAATTTTTGTCATGATCTGACAGTTCATTTCTAAAGAAGACGGATTTCTTACTGCTCTCCCCATACCCAGCTGATATTTTGTGGAAATGTGGCCTCCATCACCTTCCCAGAGCATTTAGCTAAGAACTATTACAGCAAAGTTTACCACGTAACAGCTGAAAACCCTGAGGAAACCACGCAGGGTGGAGAGCTGGTTGTTCTACTACAGGTGTGGTTCATGCTTAGAAGCAGCGGACAGCCGAATCCCAAAGGCTCTCTGCTTCATTTTTAGCACTGCGAGTAATGAAATAATCAAATAGAGCTTTGGTCAAAAGTTTTGATTTTGTACTCAAACATAAATATATACTACCTAGATTAAGAAAATCCTAAAACCTTCACATCTTTCTGATTCCTCTTGGTGTATGTAGGAACTACAGATAGGCACAACTCAGAGAAGATGACAGGAACAAGAAGACACACTGTTTAAACTTCTAATTACAGTATTATGCTTTATACACCAAGTGTGATGTTTGGTCTTCTTTTCCTTTCAAGCATCATATGCTTGTCTTAAAGCTCACAAGGCTAGCCTCTTTAGAAAGGATCAAGTTTTCAGTGTGCAGAGAGGCTCCTGTCACAGAGCAACGCACTACATTCATTTGACTAACAACACGGGTTTGAGCCTAGCAAAAGCCAGTACTTCTCCTGTGAGTAAGGTGACAGTCTTCTATATTTACTAATTCTAAGTACCTCATTAGAACAGTCTTCTCTCCTCCAGCACATGAGTTAAACTCCATTTTTTTCACAAAGCCATCCAAAGCCCAGTGTCACCACCAAGAGACCCGCTTATGCCTTGGACAGGCAGTCAGCAATTCACAGTAGGCCTCTACTCTTGAACACAACTGGGAATTTTTTGTCCTTAATCATATCATTAGCTAAAAGGACCTCTTTATTCTTTTTAATGGCAGCAGTGTTAAGGAGTGTGTTTTTATCTGTATCGGCAAAAAGGAGAAAGACAGCAAATCTTACTTTCTTAGTTTCCAGTCACTCCTACATAATTTCAGATTTTCAGGTTTGTAATTGTCCCAACGTGTAATGGCTCTGTGACACTAGCTTCCTCTATGCTTTACCCATTTCATGTCCACTGCCATGAAATCACTGCCCATAATGGCAGCCTAGGAAGGATTTTCATAAAATCTGCTTTTTAAACTGCTAGCTGTATTCAATTTCAAAGCAAATACTATGGGTTTGCGTGAAATTAAGAAAACCCTAAACCCAAACCACAAGAGCCCACCAAAACCTTAATAAACCAGGATGATGATCATGATATTCAGTTGCCTGTGTAAAGAACTGCTGCAATTAGCTGGGCTCTGCCAGTCTGTGCCAGCAAATTTCCTGCAGCCCACTGGCAGGAGCTGACAAGGAGAACATGGCACATACTGGGAGCTGGTCAGGCAACACAACACCCACCTTCAAAGGCTGGTTTCTGGGGAAGCTCAGACCACCAGCCACATATGCTTGTGGTGAAGATCTCTGTAATATTTGGGGAGGTGCTGCATCAAAAAGCTTCAACCCAAATTAAGGGACAAACTCACCATGAAGCTTATTCACTGGGATTTAACTGTCCTTCTCTTCTGCTACCAAGGTAGCAATAACTCTCACTACTTCTGTCCTCCTACAGCGTCACAGGGAGTGGGCACAGGGCATGGCAGAGCCAGAGCCATCAATGCCTGCCTAGGCTCTGTCTCAACATCCTGATGCTCCACAGCTCTCTCCTAAGGGACGGCAGCAAAGGCCAAATTCTGCTCTGTTATTTTTATGAGGTGAGGCAAAGAGAAGAGGGAGTCCACAGGCAGGAGAGAAACAGTCAAAAACATTCATCATGGACACAAGACTCAAAGAGAAACAGTACCTCTGCATTTAAACACAAAACAAGCATAATAAAACAATAATCATACATACCCTTCCCCAAAAACACTCACAACAACCTTCCCACCTGAAAAGATACAATGAACAGAAATGATGTCCAAGAACGGAAGAAAAAAGATCTTTGCTAACAGACAGAGTCCCTGAAGTTTTAAGACGCGGTTCTCGCTGTAGTCATACCACCTCATCTGACTCCAAACCATGTACTTCATAGAGAGTGTCCAAGATATTTAGCTGCTTTTCCATGGCTGGTAAGTAAATGTTGAGGTCCCTCTGCATTCCTTTGTAAAATGTTTCTTCCTGAGGATCACACGCCTCTACAGACAGAGCTGCCACAAAGTCTTCATACGTTGGAGCTGCCCTTAAAGCTAACTGGGAGAGGAAGCAAAGCTTTTAGATTTGCAGAAGGGGAAAAGAAACTCAAATAAAGTAATGAAAAACTTCTAAGACATCCATCTTTGCACTTAAATTGCATCGCCTTAATGTAGTTATGTGTATGTGCATACGTTAAGATTTTGAACTGTGAGGGAGGCTAACTTTTATTTTATTTTATCTCTGTGTAGATCCCCAGTTTCAGACATCTTCAAAGAGGCCTGATTTTTAGGAAGCATCTGTATATTATATTTTGTACAAATAAATAACATACATTAGAAATCAATTAAATAAAAGTACAGTTTGTTGTGGGAGCTCCCAACCTCGTGTCACAGACTTCGGCACTGAAGTTTCATTCTCAAAACACTCTTTAGAAAGCTCTCCCCACCATTTCTGTTTCTCTCAGTCAAAGTCTCTGACGTGATTGCCTGGATGAGGCTTTTCTTTTTCCTTTTGTAATTTCAGTGACAGACACAAGGGGGAGCTGCCAGACTGGACAAAAAAATAAACCATTTGCTCTAGCCAACATATTCTATTTCAACTCCCTGACACATTCATTCTGCACTAACCCTTCTTGAATGTTTACATGCAAAGACAGATCAATCCTCAAAAAGCAACCCCAAACCCTTATTTCTTCATTTAATAGCCCTGCAAGTCTGTGCTGAAAAACCCATAATGAAAAAAAGTGCACACAAGCATGATTTGTCTATTTTAGCTCCAGAAAGCAGGTTCCACCCTGAAAGCCCAATACTAGACATAGTGATAACCATAATCCTCACCTTGAAAATAAGGTCTGAGAAAGGAATCTATTAATTTTAAGGCTTATAATTTTAGCACAGTTTATTAATTATACACAATATAAGATGACACTAACAAGACTCCCAGCTCTATCAGCAACCAAGGCGAATACTTACAGCAAAGACCCCGCGGACAACCCAACCATGGTGCTGCCGTAATGTCTTCCCATAAGCATTGTCTTCAAGGAAAAAAATAAATAAATCAAGAGATAGATGTATAGCAGTTTTAAGTTTGCATCACAAAGAGAACTTAGAAACAACTAGTTAAGGGTACGTTCTTGCTACTGGATGCAAATAATAGCTGTTTCTGAGCACAAAAGTTATGACTGAAAGAGGATGACAGATTTGGGATTTCGGCACTGGGGTCCCAGCTCTGCTGTCAAATCTCCTTCAATTCATCCACGACAAGTAAGCGTTCTAACAGACAGGAAGGCAAATATAATTTCTATTTGACTAGCTGTGCTTCACGACTAACACTTCTACTATCTAGTTATCAGTGCAGTGCAAGTCTAAGAAAATAACATATGGGGTGAAACAATCCTGCGAGCTGATGGTTAGCCGGTCTCAATTGAGGTGGTTAGCTCAGGCATCTCTATTTACATCTGTGGGTCAAGAATCACTGGAACAGAAAGCACCAGGCCTTCATTAAAATAATCCTCAGGATCCCTCATGAGTTGTAGCCTTTGATGAAGGCCCTTGTTAAGCTCCTAGCCAGCTCCACTTTCATATACAAGGCTTTCTATATACAAAGCCAAACATCTTTGAGCCATATTTTCCCAGTCTTTGTCACTGTTGTAATTTCACACCCTTGTCCTTCAGTTGAATTTTTAAGTTTCTGACATTGCATTGTACTTTCCCTTAGCTGTTCACCTTGCAGAAAAGGAACCTCTACATTTTGCTGTTTTAGGATATTTGCTCAAAAGCCTGCAGACAGTTATTACTGGAAGAGTATAAAAAGTCAGAAAAACACAGCCACAAGTTTTGCTGTAATACGAAGTCCTGCTCATCTATCAGGCTAATGACTAGGGAACGCAGTTTTTCTATCTTTACAGTAGAAGCGAGAATCTGCGACAAAAGAATGCAGTAATAAAAGTAATGAAATAAGAAGAAAGAGTATTGTGTAGCAAACAGGACTGACAAGTCTATTGTCTGTCTTACCAGCAAATATAGTGGACATTAAAAATAGCAGAAGTTGAAAAGTTTGCCTAGAATTAAATCCCAAGTAAAGACAAATCCCTTTGGAAAGCTGTTTGTTCCTCAAAAGATAGTAAGAACTGTTGGAAATTCCATTTTTTATTGAGGCTGATATTTAAGATTGTAGAAAGAGAAGATATACCCTATCTTTACCTGAGATTCAAATAGCACAGAAACTCCTAAATAAGAGACTGTAACAGCAAAGCAAAGCTGCACTGGTGATACAGATATGGAAGAGCTTTTCAGGGGGAGAAAGAGAAGGAAGAGGTGAGAAAGTACCAGCAGCACAGCTCTGCTGCAGACACAGAGTAATTCAAGTATTAATTCAGTGCTGAAGCCTTCAGACTCAGATGGTCAAAGAAGTGCCTTGACTTTCCATGACATTAACGTCCACATCTGGTAGCAGTGTATTTACAGTCCCACCTCCCAGAGCGGCTTACAGACTTTGGTGTAGTAGCTCTTTTTACTAATCCTGTAGGGCGACTGCTTAGCTATTTAAAAAGAAGCTAAAAAAAACCCCAAAGCTTTAAAAAAAAAAAGCTGTTTTAAAGGATTATCATAACATTAGACTGCATGAATATGAAAAGGGTCTTACTCAGAAATAATCAAGTCAAGTCTAAAAGAGGTTTGTATTTTGTTTTATACTTGCTGTGGGCACTAGCCTCACTCGGTGTCAGAAACTGTGTACGTGGAAAAAATGGCTTCTTTTCTGTTACGAACTTCCTTCTAACTGATACAGGCAATTCACAGCTATACTGGCAAAGAGGTGATTTCAAAAAGTGATGGCCAATGACACAAGGAACTAAAAAAATAACACAACAGCAACTACACATTTGGGAGCGCTCTCACTGCAAACCAGCAGAGAAAATGGAATGAGACAAAGCACTTCTTCCCTGAGATATGACTGTCTCCCTTGCCAAAAAGATGCCAGTTAAAGGAATCTTCATTTGCTATTAAATCAACATTGACCAGTTATCTAGTAACCTGCCTGAAGATGGTCATTTTCAAAAACTGCAATTTTCAAAAAAATTACATCTTGGGAGATTACTTGCATCATTAGTCACTGAAGAAAAGAAAACACAGGTTCTAAAAGAGAAGGAAAATAGTCAAAGATGTAAATTCCAAAGCACACAAAAAAATAAAGCGACTGGCACTTACTCAGAGCAGTTTGGATATTCTTTTCCCCATTCTTCACCTCTGTCAAAAACCCTTTCAAGAACTTTAAGCCTCTGTCAGGATGAAACCATGAAACAAAAAGAAACCATGTTTATAACAAAGTAACCCAAAGCATAACATAACCCTCAAAGTTGCAACAGAACTCAGAATTAAGGCACTACTTTCAATCTGAATAAAAAAAATGTAGCCACCTCCTCCAACCTCCCTCCCGGCCTAAGGAAAACCATTTTGCTAAAACATGGCTGCTGCAGCCTGAAATCACCTGCCTGATGTTCTGGCCCAGCAGTATCAGTCACCCTCTGTAACTTCACTTTTACAGGAAAAAGGTTGCCTGCAATTGCTTTTCCAGGCCTTTTGGCAGAGTTGCAACGGTACAACCACAGACAACACGTTAATCGTGAACCCAGCCAGTCTGGATTGATGGAGCCTGTGGAAAGTAACCAGTTTGCTTCATGTACCAGCTTGCGCTGGTGAAAGGCCCCTCATCGCACCTTAGCAGTTCATAGTGTACGTACATATGAGGTCATTACCTTTTTAGCCACAGGAGAGCCTCCGTAGCAGAGTTTCTAACTTGTGCTACACCTACATTCACTTCATGGAGGACTATCTTCTGAAGGGTATCAAACTCTTCTTTGTTGGTTATAAATTTCTGGTTTATTTTCTGGAGTAAAAACAAGAGACAAAGCTTTAGGCTTTTAAGACCAAATAGTCACCTGTCCTATAAATACCACCTATTTACCAGGATTCTTCCCTGCAAAGGGATACCACAGATCCCCAACTATGGCACACACTACCATGTGCCACACACACGGCAGTGCTGCCCTGCCATGCTGGGCACACCACCCCAGGGCACCATCCCAGACACATCTGGCTAGCCATCTGGCTCATGCAACCAAAAAAAAATCAGCTCAGTCAAAGATTTACATGGAACCTACCCTTTCTGTCTGACAAAACGCTTTAGCATCCTCCACACTAGTGGAATGGAGTTAACTCAATGTGCTCTCCAAGCAAAGTCCCATTTGCCCTGAGCTTCAAGGACAAGCAAAATTACCTTCTGACAACTGCTAAGCTGCAAACTCTCATCCACACTTAGCAGTCATCGGCATGTTTGCGCTTTTTAATTTATTCCCAAGTTTGTTATACACAACTCACAAAAAACAAGAGAGAAAATATACAAGCGGCAGATAAACAGCTGCTACTTCTACGTTAAAGGAGTAGCTGCCTATTACTTGAGAATAAATATTCGAGGTTTTAGGTTTTTTAAATAGCATTCTTCTCTCTTGCCATTTGGTCTTTCAGTGGCTATCTTCAGTGAAGTAAGTGAATACCTGTCTTTCTTTGCACCAAACAAATCTGAGCATTCCTTATCATACACTCAGAAGACATGTTTTTCTTTTATTATTTTTTTTTCCCTCGAAAGAAAAGCTACAAAGTCTCACTGTGAATCAACTTGTCTCACAAGCAGCACTTCAAACCTTTTCAGACTTGGAGCTGAAAGAACTTAGAGAACAAGAATCAAGGATGCAAGGTCGGCCCCAACCTGCTGAGACGTTGCTTCTTAATGCACTAACTTCTTCCTACGTAGTTGAGGAAAGGGGTTTTTCCCCCGCTTCATTTGTTTTACAGTCTAAAGTTAATATTGCTACCATCACATCATATTCCTTCGGTGTAACAGATGTTTTATTTGGCAGTCAATCAAGTATTTTAGAAGTTTGTGCACAACAATGGGATTTATTCAACACCACATGGACTGTAAGAACAGAATTAGGGGCATTCTGATCTGACAGACGGTAACATTATCAAATATTAAATAGCCTTAGTATTGACTCCTACAACAAAGGTTCTTGAGCGTCAGGGTCTAAAATAGATATTTCATTTTAAAAAAAAATCAGTTCTAGAAATAAGCTGTTACCTTGATGTTACCTACAAAATCCATTTTAACAGGAGCAAAGACAGTTGGTCCCAGCTTGTCTAGGAAAAAAAAAAAGGTGGCCACTTTTAAAATTATGTCTTTTTCCAGTCCTCATGTCTCAGTAAAAATTCATTTCATTTACTCTCTTAACAATCCTTCTAAATGGCAGGAAAATACTAAATGAATGATGTAAACCAAAGTCTTTCTTTGATGTAAAACCAATGCACCCCAGCTGGTACAAGTGTTAAAATACACCAACCTACAATTTGGAAGTCTTCAAAAGGGTGCACGATCACAGGGACCTCACATCCACTGTTAGATGCAAGGGCCAAGCAGGTGAGGGGCTGCACTCGCTGGAGATAGAAGTCTTTGGAAAAATCAAATAGATCGTACAGCTGATGGTGTGCTGTCAGCTGTACTGGATGTGTAAAGGATGACCTTTAGAGGGTAAGAAATTGCCATTCCAGATAGATCGATAGCTTTCCAGACAGCCTATATATAGGTCCCATCTAAATGAGAGTGGATCCTCTATAAAGCGAAGGAGTAAGAAAAGTATTTTCATACCAGTCAAATTGATTCTGCTGATAGGAACTGTTTCTACTATATCATTTCAGCGAAGAAACGAATTCTCCAAACCAACTGCTCCACCTGTTCTCGCAGCTGGCAGCAGACAAAAGGAGTCAGAAGGAGCTGCTTACCCAGAACAGGCACGATCGCATAACATGACTCCAGAAACTCTTCTGTTGGTATGCCCTCCTCCTCCCGAAGTTCAATATCACTGAACCTGTTGACCAGGACAACCAGAAAAGATTGTTATCTCAACAACTTTTTGTGTAACTTCTAAGGGCAAAATTACATTTCATGCCCACTTCATTTGCATAGAGCCAAAATTTATAGACATGGAACCACCAACATGGCTTTTGGTTCACTAAGTTATAATAAATGACTGCAGAAAAGACACATTTATGGTGTTCACAAAAGGCCTGTAATTACAAACAAGGAAAACGCCTCCCACTCCACTCTACAGCTAGTTCTACAAAGGATATCTTCTTCAATTACTGTGCTGTATGGAGTCCTGCTAAATAATGTCAGCAAATTCAGCTTCACAGACAGAAGAGTCTTAAAAATAAGTCAATTAAAGGCTTAACAAAGTCATAATAATCTTTTCAGTTGAAATCTGTACTACCTATTGCTCATGACACTGAAGAAGGTAGGAGAATCATTTTCATTTCTGTCTTCCTCACAGAGAGTCAATCCACTTAAAGAATTCGTTTCCGACTGCAGCAACTTGTAGGCACCACAGCTTTCTACATCTTGCAGGTTGTTCTCTCCATCTTCTTTAATGCCTTACATTTATAGGAAACAGAAGAAAAACAAAAATAGAAACAAAGAACAGCCACATACCCGTGTTGTTATTCCTGTTCATCAAGATGCTTTCTATTTGAAGGAAGGCACTTCAATATCTGGATCATGCAAGTTTAAAAGCTTTGCCTGCCAGCACCACGACTCTCACCACAGTGCAACCAGTCCCCTCCCCATTTCTTTCAGTCAGACAGAGCAGAACCAGGGCTCCAGTGCAGGTGAGCCCACCCACCCTCAGCGAGGACAGCCTTAAGAGAGAACAGCATAGAAGAAGCGATCGGATGCAGCAGGAAGAAAACTCATCTCCTTCAAAGGAAGATTATTTCTCACACAGCTGTAACTTCCCCAGTGCTACTACAGTGGCACAGTGCATCTTCAAAAACTAAATAATAATAGGCACTTGTTTGCTCCTTCTGATAAGTAAACTGGCTGCTTAGATGGATACTGCTATATCAAAGGCTGCTATGTTCTCCCTGATTTGTATGGATATCTTTAAAGTTTCCCAGAAAAAGATCCAGGTACCTCTTCCCCGCTGTGATCTATTTCATTTCTTCTTTGGGGTCAAGCACATCTGTTTCAAATAAACAGAGCACTGCACGAGCATCCCCAAAGGAAGAGAAAGTTTTATACATCCCTGCTGACATCACGGAGAACTGCAGAGAACAAGTAAAGAAGCAAAAATGATATAGTCACAGCATCTGCAGTGTACAAGCCATGGCTACAGCACGTCTTCCTGCCAGACTGCCAAACTAGCACCCAAGATTTCCCAGGGAACCTGTCTCTCCAGGAAAGGAATACTTTCAAGTGCCAGTGAGGATTACAGATCTGAAGTGGAACTGAGCTTCTGGCTGAAGGGATCAAGCTGCAAGGAACTCTCTTCCTCCAAGTGAAGTCTGAAAGCAAGCTTGCAGTAGTCCCCATTACTTCCAGAACCACTGAATAAGCCTGGTGCTGGGTGACAAAAGAATCACTCATGCCTGGCAACAGCCACGAGATCTCAGCCATTCTCAGGGCAGAAAAAAACAGCCTCAGCCATCACTGATCGTGTCTAATTCACCAGCAAAGGAACTAGTTTGAGGGATGTCACTGATCTGTCCTTCACCAAGACACACAGGCTGGTGAGTAGAGAAACAGCCTGACTTTGCAGTGACTCCATAGGAGTGGTATGCATAAAGCCTGGCGTCCTGTGAAACTTCAAACTCGAACACTCTAAGCCCTAAACGACAAACAGAAATTTCTTATGGGACTTTAATGCTTGAGCATTTTTAAAGACTGATTGCTCTTAATGCAATGCTCTTAATGAGGGGAGGAAGAGTATCTCAGATAGGGCAGAGCTCCTGGGCTCATGGGGAGCACCCAAATACAGCCATCAGTGAGACGGAGCCCCGGGCTGGCTGGGTCAACCCACCCCCTATGGACGGCACTGCACATCCTACTCCAACCCGCACTGCCAGCAGAACTCTGCAGCTCAAATGTGTGTACCCAGGAGGGGATAGGCTTTTCTCTTTTTTGCACAGGAACAACCTCAGTAGCTAAATTATACCAACAACCTGACTTGAATTAGTTTGATCTCCTTGTTTTAGCACTGTATTCTTGAGGTGTTAAGGTAAATGGTGACATACGCATGTTAGTCTGCAGGGACTTACTACACTACAGAACACCAGCAACAGAAATGGGAAAAACTCCAAAGAGAACCCATGTAAGAGCAAAATCATCATGTTCATTAATCTGGGCTTAAAAACTTCAGCTGACTCACTGACTGCATATGTGTGTTTTGGAATAATGGCCAGGTAGAGAAAACTACTGTTCAAGAACCATACAGTCCATTCAACAGGATGAGCAGAAATCACACGTTACTTGTACAGACTTAACAAAATTAAGTTCAATAGCCCTTAACAATATAGCTACCTTGGATGGAATTTTATACTGAATTAGTTCAACAGTGTTTTACTAAAGTCGTGCACAAATCTATGTTTCATGCTATTACTAAGGTAATGGAAAAAATAAGGTGCCTTCTAGTATACTCTTAGTTGCAGAAAAAGGGTTAATTTTCCATAAAGATTTGTCAGAGCAATCAAGAGAGACTACAAGGTCAATCCCTCCCAGACAGGCACACAAAGCTTCAACGACCCCCTTCTGACACTGCAGGCCCACATATTAGCAGAGGTGCTGGCACTACCAGTGGAGGGCCTCTGGGAATAACATGTCTGTCCACAGTGCAAGAAGAGCCCAAGCTCTGCCAGGCTGTATGTTACACATATCAATCAGCATTCAGAGGAGCCTCCACATGTTCAAAAAAGAATTTTTAATTTCCTTCCCCATTCAGCCCTAAGTTAGCTATCAACAAGGGCAGGAGCTATGCACCAACACACCAACATTCCCTCTCCTGGGAAGCAAGGCATCGGCACTTTCACAGATAACCTATACTCCCTCCATTTACACTTAAAGAGTAGCAATTCGGGATAAAAGATGGTGCTTATATTTACCTGCCAAATCCTCTGCTATGTGACCTTCAACAGAAACATCACTGCTCCCCTCACTTGTTTCCAGGTTTAAACATTCCAGATTTTTAATAAGGGTTTGCTCATGATGGTTAATTTCTGCTTTTACAGAGCCATTTTCACAGGGGTTCAATTCCACCTGTCTGAAGAAAGGGAAAGAATAACGGTTAGTGTACAAAACATTGCTTGGTAAGCTTCCTGTGAAAACACACAAATAACAATAGCAGAAAAACAGTTGACAGAAATTACAAGCTGTCACAGGCTGCTCTGAGCAGAAGAACTTGTCTAAAATAATAAAAGGAACCAGGCAGCTCTTTGCTGCAAGTAGGATTAACAATTCAACCTCAGTTTACAGAGTTTGAATATATTTACAATGGCCTTTATTCAAAAGAGACATAATCAAAAAAGTACAATTCATTACAAAAAAGAAAATCACAGGCAGGTATTGTAGCTAAAAGAATATCCCCTCATTAGTACTTTAAAATATATAGCCTTGCCATCTACTCCATAAATCATAGCCTGCTCTCCATCAACGATTTTGTGAGTTTATGGACTGGAACATAAGATGAAGGAAAGAGCACTGAAGTGGGAGAGCGCTGGCTGGTGACTGACCAGTAAGTCACCAAGTGGATGGCTGAGAAAAATAAGAAGGAAAGGGCTGATAATAAAGAGACATGACATGGGGTGAGCCAACTCTCTTTTGTTGTGTCTGCTCCCAAGTATGCAGCTCAGAGCAATACAATTGTGCCTGCAGTAATATTAGAGTAAAAATATGGAAAGAACAGACACCACCAAAAACAGGTTAGAAAGAGATTGACAGTAAATACTTTTATTATACCTTTCCATTGAGGTGTGACTGGACAAGGCAGAGTGCTTTATCTGTAAGATAAGTGGGGAGGGGGAATATTCTTTAAAGCAAGATGACTGTATCGTGCTTCTCAAACTTCACATTTTATTAAACCCAAGCTGAAGCCAGCAAAAAAAGCTAAAAGGCTAAGCATATGATCACTACTTCTCTGACTTGGAGGCAGTATACAGACAAATACAAAAAAGGTGCTACATTATTACGCCATTAAATTATTGGGGGGGAGGGGGGGAAGGGGGAAGAAAGAAAACCGGGAGACTTCTTTCAGAATCTAACTAGCAAGTGCCAGGTGAGACACCATACAGCATGTGGAAAAGAAACAAGGCAGTGAGTTTTCTTTGCAACATCTTCTTTACTTAAGAAAAAAATTATGAAAAACCAGAAGAAATGTGAGGCCAGATACAAGGTACGGTGAAGTAACCTCCCTTCCCAGATGCAGTGACACATCTACCTTCCTACATACACCCTAGGTTTGCTGTTGCCTAGAGATGCTCCAGTTTTGTGTACGCAATTGTGGATCCAGGATTGAAGAAAGTGCCCTTGTCATTAAAGAGATAAGCTCATCAGCTCCTGTTGGCGTATTACCACAGATCCGATGCAGCAGTAGCTTAGAAGAGTAGTAATTGCTGTGAGCACACACAGTGGGTGAACTTATCATACAGCCAGATGTTTTTTGAAACACCACTGTCTGCAGCTGGATCAGGCCCTGAAAGTTCATGCTTAATAACTTTTACCTATCATTAAAAGCTAAGAGCTTGATCACTGCTTATTAAAAAATGGCCCTACCTCACTCGCAAGCCACAAGAACTAGCAGACTATGCTCTGCAGAGGACTACTAGCTATAACACGGGTAAGAATGCGTTCCCTACTTCTACAAAAACCACTTTAGAA
This sequence comes from Psophia crepitans, assembly GCA_013399095.1. Taxonomy (NCBI): domain Eukaryota; kingdom Metazoa; phylum Chordata; class Aves; order Gruiformes; family Psophiidae; genus Psophia; species Psophia crepitans. Next base: position 14,660 of record VWZZ01003378.1, on the reverse strand, counting down.
AAGGGCACCTTACCATCCATGCCAAGACTGAGAGAAAGGGATCCTGGCCATTACCTTGTTCGTTCTGAGAACTGCCAAATGTGGGGATCCAGGTGGGGTCTGATGCAATAACTCAGAAGTGAAGGCAGTATTTGCAATCTGCATACATTCTTCAAGAGTCTTCAGGAAGGTGTCACAGGTTGATTTTAACAGAGCTCCCATATCAATCCCGCTCTGTGGGAAGAAACCAATTGGAAGGCATGGACTCACCAGAGAAGATCAGCTTGAAGCAACTGATGTTTACAAAGCCCACAACTGCTACAGTCATGATTTCTGTTTAATTAAAGCACAAATGTGTCAGCTGCTCAGAGAACTGGCATCATATATTACTGGGGCCATGCCCCCCTCACAGTATTACCGCTCCTACCAGCCTCTCACTACAAGCAGCACAGCATGCTTGGTTTTAAAAGCAACTGCTCTTAGTTACTTATCTCTGGTGTTAAAAGCGTATTAAATGCTAAGCCTTGATGTATTCAACAATGGCCTTCCAGAAGACACGACTGACAAGAAATTAAAAAGTAAACAAATTAAATAGATACAGGATGATCTGCAGATAGTAATTTCAAAAATCCCATGAACAAAAAATTACTGCAGTTGAAAAACAGGCAGCATGAAGTATCACATTGCCACAACACTCTTCATGCCTGCAAAGTGCAGTTATTGATGCTGAAATACTTTTAGCCATAAATCTTTCTAGTTAAACAGCGGCAAGATAAGGGAAAGTAAGTTTTCCCCAAGAAGGGTGAACTCTGAGCTGGTTAAACATCACATTACTTTTTTGTTGTTAAAACCCGTGAGCTGCAAGTTTTAACAGCACTTTTTGGTAATTTATACACTACATCAGCTACTGCACTGCCTGTTAATCCACCATAAAATAAGTTTATTAGGTATCTTTACAGAGATGGTGTGGACAAACAAATGATTGACCTTCAGGTGTTTTGCCTGCCTGTCCTGCACCTGAGGACCCACCTCTCCAGCGGGAGGCATCCTGGAACTCCACACCAGCTTCTCAAGCAAGTGGCATGCATCCCTCTTCGCAGGTGTCTCTCTCAAAGCAAGGGGCAGCTCACTGTCTTTAGGAGACCTCTCTTAAATGAGGCTTCATTGGTCAGGAAGACTTTCAAGGTTTGAAACTTGACCTTGAGTGAGGCCAATCATGCAGCTCTTTCTAGCAATTTTGGTTTTTTGTGGTCTGCACTGTCTCTTGACCTTTTAAGGATCTGGGCTGAGAAGTGTTTTGCTGAGCAGAATATTAATGACCCACGGGCAGACAAACATGTGCTTCTTGCAAGTTACCTTTTTATAAAAAAATCTTTTGCTTTTTTGATCCACTATATACACATGATCACCTACAGAGACGTCATCATCTAGATCACAGTTATCATAACTCACCTCACTGCTTGCTACCCCGACACAGGGAAAGTGATTTGCAACAATACAGTATTATCTCATTTAAGCAAGAACTGTAGTGTGGGAACATTATTTCCCACAGGTTCTCGGCAGAAAGAGGGTGCAAAATTAAATAACTGTGAATGAATACTACACTGGCTAACCGAAGAGTTCACAATGTCCAAGACTTTACAGCTGTGGTCTACACTAAAAATAGAGCTGTACCTCTGGTTCTGATGCACCAGCAATGCTGGCTTCCTTCGTTTTATGCACTTGCTGAACAAGGAGGTTACAGTACAGTCTAAGTTCAGACATTTTAGTCTTCAAGGCTTCTGTGTTTTCAGTGAACTCTAAAAGTGAAACAAAAGAGGTAAATTTATTGTATCCGCTTTGCAGTATATGATTTGGAAAGTTGCTGAAATATTATTATCCAATCTAATTCAATAAATACTTCCTTATTTTGAAACATTTTCTATCAGCTCAAGAAGATGAGCTGGATTGGCCATAAATTATGCTCCTGACAGGTAAAATTCTGTTTCATTATTTGCCATCATGGACAGGAACAGTATGTTCCTAGACTTAGGACACAGAAAAAAAAGAAAGTACAAAACACTTGACTTTAAAAGGCTTGTTAAATAGGATGAAACCCCTACATATCATATTTTTTGTTTTCACTAAGTAGTTTAAGGTGCGAATAATTACACTGTGAACTGAAAGATTAGAGTTCTGGGTAGAAAATACTGGTGCGAAAAGACACATCCTGTCCAACACGAAGGAATTAATTTAATATATATCCTTGAATCATAGAATGGTTGAGGTTGGAAGGGATCTCTGGAGACCGGCTGGTCCTACTCCCCAGTTCAAAGCAGGGTCAGCCAGACCATGTTGCTCAAGGCCATGTCTAGTCAGGTTTCAAACATTTCCAAAGGTAGAGACTCCACAACCTCCTGTGCAACCTGTTTCAGTGCTCCCTCATCCTTACAATATAAACATTTTTGCTTATGTCTCAATAGAGTCGCTTGTATTTAAATTTATGCCCATTTCACCTTGTCCATTAACTGAGGAGAGTCTGGCTCCATCTTTTTAATGCTCTCCCATCAGACATTTCCTTTAATCATCTTAGTGACCCTTTGCTGGACTCACTCCAGTATGTCCATATGTTTCTGTACTAGAGAGCGCAGGATTGAGCAGACTAATCCAGATATGACTAACAGTCGATCTGAGACTTTTCAGAAGAATTTTTTTACATTACAGTCCCAGAATTACAAAATAAATTAATTTATCTGTTAGTAAGACTAACATAGTTTAGTTCTGCAAATACATCAGTATCTTTTCACCGTGTTCTACTATATATCAGTTTATAGATATAACTTTGTTCTGCTTCTAGGCACCACGCATCAGATCCCCAAGTCGTGTAGGACCCTACAGTAGCATCATCTGCTCAGTTCTGACTCAGTTTGAACTGGTAGATACAAAGCCTGGTGAAGATGCACATAAGGCTAAGAGGAGAAGCAATTCCTCAACTCAGGGAAAGGAAGTGCCCACCCCCTGCACTTGCTCAGAATCACTGACACATTAATTTCTTGGTTTCCCATCTTCTGCAGTCATTGTGCTGAGGTTACGCAAGGTTAAGGCATGAGGTCTCACACTGACTCTTCAACAACACCACACTTGTAAGCAAGAGGGATTTTCACCAGGGTGAATGTGAGACTGTTGGTGAAAGTACAGAGGTAAGTGAATTAATTTCCATGGCCTGACTATGATCAGATTTCGGTTCCCGAATACTAGCATGCATATTTAAAGCCAACTGTAAACATGTATTTTAATTGCCAAGGGATTCTTGAAGTGCAGAAGACAGTCCAGTTGGAAGGAAAGAGTCTGAGGAACTCCAATGCTCAAGAGCAACTGGTACGAGAGGCTGGGTGATCACACCAAGGCAGTTGCATAAGGTAGGGGTCTTACCTTCATGCACAGTCTGCATCCCCATGACCCCCGCAGCCAGGAGCTGTTCACTCCTTGTACTTACAGAACCCACCACCACATNGGGGTCGGTTGGACTGGATGATCCTTGAGGTCTTTTCCAACCTTAATGATTCTATTCTATTCTATAGTATATTCTAAGGAAAGCCAAAGTTTTCAAATCCCTGCACTGAGAACACCTGAGATTTCTAGCTGGAGCTCCCACATGGCTTGTTTTTTAGCAGCACCAAAGACCTGAAGCACAGGTTGGACACAGAGTTCAGGTATGGATTTTGTCATCTTTGTGTGCACATCTACTAGGGTAAGGATGGTGAAACTAAAAGCAAACAGTATGTGCCAGCAAAAGGGTGTTCTTGCCTTTTTCCTTCTGCGTCCTGCTGTCGGTCAGACAGGCTTTGGCAGTTCCTAGCGCAACCAGCCACTTCTGCCTCTCAACTGCATTTCTGGCCTTCAGATAGAAGTATTGTTCCCCTGGGATGATCAGGTCCATTCGTGTATTATCTGCAGGATGAACTGGAAACAACACAGATTTCAGACCAGTCCTTGAGCCCTTCCCAGCCCAACTGAATATCCCAACAGATATGTTAGGTGGCAAGTCAAACAGTAATGAAAGAGGAGGAATCTACAGTCTCAAATTTTTCCTGCTGCCATTTTATGATTTCTCTTCCAAGTAAGGGGACAGACAGGACATACACGTGTACAGCTGTAGGACAAAGGACTATGAAAGGCAGTTTTGTGATCAGTACCGTATTATCTGGGCGTCCTTATGAAAAGGGGATCCTCCTCTGGCAAGCCTTTCTCTCAGGTTTCCAGCCCATAAGTGAACCCAAAGATGTGTCAAGTAACCCAATATGCGTGAGCAAACCTAGTACTGAAGCTTATTCTTCCTATTCCTAGCTTCAGTTTTGTGCTTATAAAGAGTCATTTAAAGCTGTGCAATGTTCCACCATGGCTCATGAGAAATGGTGACCCACCTGCCTGTAGAATACCCATTGTGTTAGAGGCTTGCAGCTCTCTTAACATTTTCAAAATATTCTAGAATAAAAACTGACATATAGATCAAGTTACTGAGTTACTACAAATGCGCACCAAAGAAATCAAGCCACCAAATAACTCGTGACCTGAAATCTCATCTTAAATGCAACATTACTGGAGAAACTCCGTGCAGCTGAGTGTTACTCTTAGTTACCTTGAATTTCACACACGGCCATTTGGATGCTTCCCTTACAACCCTTCCAGGCATCTTCCTGAGAGTCATAATAGGACAGGATTCCACCACAGAGAAGAAACCATCGAGGTTGCCAGCCTGAAAAACAAAACTGCATTTCTCAGTTACTTCTCTCCCTGCAATTCCACCACCTTTTTCATTTGAGACTCACTGCAAATAAGGCCCCAAAGATTCTCAGTTCCCCCAGGAGAATTAAACTCTTTGAAGCAATAAGATTTGTGGACTGGTGTGGATGTCATACACAACCCCTGCTTGCTGGCAGCTCCATGTCCTTTCCACAGGCAGCTGGACCTCAGCAGGATGTTCCTGAGATGCCAAATGTTGTTTTCAGTATTTTTGCTAACATGGCATCATTGACTCACTCTCTCTTCCAAAACTACCTTTTCAGTCCACCACCCCTCAATTCCTGCCATCACTCTGCAACCCACCTCTTCACTCTTTCCAAAGCCACCCCAGCTGTCTTGCTTTACATGCCTTCCTCCCTTGTGGGAAAGGCTAGCCAAACTGTCTTGAAAAGCAATGGGCAAGAAACTCCTAAAAGTCAAGGGAAGGAGGGGACAGAGGCGGATGCGTTGATTTCTAAACACCATCTCTCAGCAACTCAGTTCTCAATAGCTCTTGAAATTGTCATGTTGCCCACATAAACAGGAATCTTGAATTAATGCCTGGCACTTCTGGATACCTTCCCAGAGAATACCCAAAACACCAGGTGAGGCCAAAACAAATAATTCTGGGTACCACTTTTGCCCACCCTGCTGCCCAACTTCAGAAGTAAACTACCCCTTTTGTCTTCTACTTTTGAAAGTACTACAGCACTGTGAAAAGATATAAACAAGCAAGACATGACAGCCATCATTTATGTCTAATGAAAAACTACACACTCATTAACTTAAGAAGAAATGAGACAGCAACGTCACTAGAGGAAAGCAGCTTTCATTACTGAGGTGCAACAAGCTTCCCTGACCAGGACCAAGGGAGTGAGATACTGAAGCTCCCACACTGTGCCAGCAAACCATCCCTGGGAAAAAAAACACAAAACACTTTGACAAGACCGTGTGGCTTTTTGCAGAGTGGCCTCACTCCTGCTGTCCTCTGCACCAGGGCTCTGCCAACCAGCGCAGCTCTGCAGGAGGCCAGGCTGGGCTTGGACCGATACCACGTTGGAGGAATGGCTGCTCCTTACCAGCTAGGGATCAGTTCCTTAGGCTACTGCTGAAGCCAAGCCCAAACTCAGTTTAAGGTGAGAAAGCCCTAAAGCCACAGGCTAACAGTAGGAGTACGGTTTGTTTTTTTTTTGGTTGGTTGTTTTTTTTACAGAAGCAATACGACAGCACCCGCATCAGCCTGGTCTATAGGTTACTGAAACTTCAGGGTGCTTGGAAAACAAATTAAACAAAAATCCTTTTTCACACTCTTCCAGAACTCTTCCATTATTTCCTAGAGCATATGAAAACATAAATGCCAAAGTATTCTCAATACTTCTTTATTTTATGTGAAGGAAAAAAAGTCACAAGAATGAGAATTAAAAAAAGAAAGAAAAGAGCAACACTGATTTTTATTTGTCTTGCCACCCGAATAAAGAAACTATCCTAAAAGTCACTATTGATATGGAAGAACTCAGGAAAAAAAGGAGGCGATTGTTCAGCAGAGATAAGCAGTTAATTGCTTCAGACACTCAATGGCACAGAACCAATCCTTTAAATAATGCACAGTGCCACAGTCAATACAAGCCTCTGATTCAGTCTGGAGATCCTGCTGCTGCACATGAATAATTTCAGCCATGGTCCTACAGCTTACAACTGCAGCCGATGCTCAAGCAAATTGCAGCCCATCAATCAAAGGCTGGGCGATCAATTAGCCAACATACAAAGCACTCTGCCTCCATCACTTTGGAGGATGGTTAAAAATATGTTATGAGTCAATATATTTTGTTGAGGTTTTTGTTTGGTTGGGTTTTTTGGTTCTGGGTTTGGGTTTTTTTGGGGGTGGGTGGGGGGAAGGAAGCAGCAATTTTCTTCCTTCCTTTGCAGAACCTAACTCTTCTTTATAAAATGTGTATTAAAAGGACAATGATAGACAACTGCTAACTAGGACAGCATATATTTTCAGAACAGAATTGTTACACTAATAAAAATACATTTTTGTAAAAGGAAACCAATTAATAAAAAAATAAATCACAGCAAGGTTCTGTCGGAAGATGCACTAACCACCTGGTACTCACTGACACTGAGTCAGCAGCCATGGGAAGGTTATCCTCAACAACCAGCTAAAAATAGTGTGTGACTGACAAATCATGGGCAGTGCGACAGGGATACAATCTTCAATTACAGGAGCTTCACATTCGCAGACAAGCAAAGAGCAGGGAAAACAAAACCTAAGACGGCAAAAAAGACACTTTGATGAACACAGGTCTTGGGCTTATTCAGTTTTATTCTCTCTCCATAAACTCTCCTGGGAAAATTGTGATTTCTGGAACCAAGCATTCAGGCTTCACCTGAGGTATAAAGTTAAAGCTGAACCTTTTGAAGTCTTACTGGTGCCAGCACTAACACAACTCCGAGGAAGAATTTACAGACCCCATTTACACTGGTGATGCACAGGCAGGACAAAATACAGCTCACACATCCACAGCTCATCTTAGAGGCACAGAGCCATTACCAGTAAAAACTGACCTTGCTGGGAAAGGCAAAAAAAAAAAAAAAAGACAATAAAATGCAAAGCACTGTACAAGTGAGTAGTAGCTGAAGGTCTCAGCCATAGAAGACAGCGAAGAGATTCCAGACAACTTCACAGACACTGGTTAAGGTCCTAACACATATTGCACTCCTGTGTGAAACTTAAGATCTGATATTGTCCACTACAGAAACAGATACGTAAGCAGTCTGTGCCTGCTCAGGATTCAGCATTTCTCCAGAAGTTTCCACAGCCTGAAAGATCTGCCTACTTCCCTTGTTACACTTCAGGAAGTCTGCATGCAGCTATCACTGAGCAAACTTGACATTTCTTGATAACACAGTTGAAATTTGGACATAATTCAAACTCTAATGTTACACAACTCAGATTTCCAACAGCATTCGTTCCAAAGTGCCAAGCCTGAAGAAAAAAAAACACATTTGAAGACGTGTAGATCATGTCAGACATCCACAAAGCCAAACCATCTGGGAGAATTACATACTCAAGAAGTCAAACTGATGACCTGGAAAACAAGCTGCAATTAAGAGATGCCAGTTCCACTTGCATTTCTAAAAGGCACAAAGGACGGACACTCAGGTTTTTATTATTGCTTGCTTTCCACTAGAATTATGTAATGCTTTATTCTTACTAATTTCTTGATCTTCAACATAAGTCTTTTTATAAAAATTTATGCAACAGATAGTCCTTGGACTTCTTTGACATAATTCAGACTTTAAGTGTGGACAGAAGATAATTCTGAAATTTCCACGTTACAGCAACATCCACCTAACAGGAAGAATTAAAGCCTTCATCACATCCCTACTGCTAATATCACAGGCAAGACCCAAGACTTAGGTGCAGGTGGCAGAGCAGGGGCAGATCCCTACTTCTCTGCACGGGGTCTCACGAGAGTCCCAGAGTGGCTGCTCTGAGAGAGACACCTCACAGCAAGAACAAGCAATATCCATCTTTTCAACCCATCCTAAGCAAAGTAAGCTGCGCCATGTGGTCACCGTAGCACCACCTACCGCTTTATTTCCCAGCGCCCAAGAAGAACCCCAGCATCTGCCCAGTGCTGGGTCAGTGACTGATAGCTGGATGAGAGCTGCTGAAAACTAGCTCAAACAGGACCAAGGCAGTGCTGGGGTCTTTCAAAAAGTAAGAGAAAATCCAACGTAGGTCCTTCCCCAGTTGCCAGTGTTGATGTAAGTCTATGAATGCCATACAGAAGTAATACACTTAAAGGGTTATCTTGACATAAGCAATTTGGACCCAAATCTGCTGCCTGCTTTTTCCATACAGCCTCCTAAGGCTACTCAGTATTTTGGGAAGGGCAATCCCAGGCACTGGAACACATCTTACTGCCTTAATTCTGTAGCAAAACAATTTGACAGGATAAAAATTCAGTCAGTATCCATGAGGGACAGCAGAAAGGCAGACAAGAGTGTGTGACAACTCATGCCTCTCCTCTGAGCTATTATTCTCACCTAGCAAGCAGCTTCTAGAAATGCCCATATTGCATTTTTACTCTGATTATGCGCATATTAACAGCAGGAATCAATACCAAAAGCCCCTAAAGGTAATGAAGTTAACTGATTTAGCACTTCGACAATGGTATCACTTTTTAAAGCACTTGTTTGAGGGACACTGGAGGTTAAAGTGAAGCAAGAAACAGCTGGAACCGGCTTTAACACAGCAAACCCTCTCCCAAATGATTTTTCTTTCAGGGGTCCAATAAAATCCACCCTCATTTCAATCACAACTGTTAAAGCAGTGCTAGCAGCATTGCAAAAGCATCCTGTCATCACAGGGAACTGGGTTTGTTTTGCCAGTGACCAGTCAAGGCACGGAGAGCACGATGTGCCAGCAGCCAGGCATTTTTGAAGCGGACACAGTGAAAGGATGAAGGGCAGAGAGGGGATCCTGGCAAGTGAAGGAGGCAAAAGTTCGACCATCCCGGCCACTGCTCAGACACGCTGGTTCAAGGCATTCAAAGCTCCTGGGAGTTTCCCTCCTCTGTTTATACTTTCCAGCAAAGTGTTTACACTTTGCCCCAGCAAACTAGCAGCTCCTCTCTCTGACCCTGGGGTGGTCATCAGGCCAGTCTGAGCCAATAAATTTATGTAAACACATATAGATATTCCATGGTGGTATCTCTTCACCATCATTTTGCCACACCTTTTGCTTCTGTCCTACCCAGCCATTCCCTGTGATCACTTATTTACTTTGGTGCAGAAGAACTGAATGCAGAGGCACCGGTACTGCAGCATACCTGGCAGGGAACACTGTGCCGTGCAGGCTCTGCAGCATTGCTCTAACACCTACAGAGGATAGAGGGGACACTTGATTTCCATTCCTGCAGCCTCATCAAACTTCTCTCTGCTGTGAGCACATTACTCAATTCCAAAAAGGTATGACAGAAGCAAGATTGCTTCGTGAAGAAAAACAGGGGGGGAAGGGGAGAGAGGCAAGAGAAAGGTCAAACCACACAAACATAATTATGCAAAATCCAAAGAGAATGAACTAACGAGTTCTTGAAGCATCCTGGGTGAAAGTGTAGCCAGAACTGGGTGAGACCTGGTCACCCATCTAAACCAACACACGGTCTCTGAGGGCAGCTACAGCCAGTAATACTGGGCAGACCATTGCCCTGAAAGTAACAGAAACCTCAGCTCTCCAGGTTTATCCCTACGAAAGCCAAACTTCTAATTTTACAGAATCAGAACTTGAACTAAACCCAGAGGTTAAAAAGAAGGGAAAAAATGACAAACAAAAGCTTTTTAGAACCAAACGTTTATCTAAACGTTTTCAATTACTTCCTCCATCCTGGAAACAGAGGACCTTATTTCCAGAGTTTGATATCAGCTGGAACTCTATGTGTCTCCTATCCTAAAAGGTCACGTTTCTTAAAGTCTCAAAACAAAGACTCACTCTAAGCAGTATCATGTGCATCCAGAGTCAAGCTACAAAAACTAATGCTCTTTCACATTTTCTTGTGCTCTCCCCTGAAGTTTGTTACGGAATTCTGAATCATTACAGACAAGAGTAAATAAAAACTTTATGTGAAAACTGAAGTTTACTGCTCAGTGCTGGTGCTTGGCATCTCGGGACAAATGGAAAAGAATTCAGAGCACAACAATAAAATGAGAGTGGATGATTACAGACAGGAAGGTGGGGAGAGTGAACTATGGTATGTGGTACGATGCAGCGTCACTAGTGATGGCACGAATGCGAGGGTGTCATGCCTCGCCTGGAGGAAGATGAATTAGTTAAGGTTACTCAGCACAATTAAGGAAGTGAGTATTTAAAGACAAGGAAAAGCTTAGCTTTGTGATGAAAAGTGATCAAAGCCATTTCACAGAGCATACAGAGAATACTAAGCAAGTCAGTGGAGGCGGTCAGCAATTTTCTTTGTAATTATGAAGCTGCCTTTGATGCCCAAGCCAAGAGCTGATACATACCACCTCTACCAGAGCCAGCTGCAATCCCGCCTGTGGCCAGTGATCCCAGGTAAGGTGTGCCTTACGCTGAAGATCTGAACTGAATTGAATTTCAGCAGAAGAATCAACTGAAAGCACCAAGCTCTCTCACGCTCCATTGAAGGACGGTATTCCCCAACTCCATGCTCTGTTTCCCTGCGGATAAGTGATAGCTTACTCATTCTATAAACCTGGTGAGAAATCAAAATCTCAGATTATTTTTTCAAGGCAATCTCCAAAGACTGAAGAAATTTCATAATCAGAAAGTATGCGTAACAAAGAGCATGAGCTGCAGCTTGAGTTCGGTTGGAGTCCTGTGGGAGACAGTTTCCAACCAGCGAGGAGCAGCCTTTGTGTGCAACTCACCTCCGCTCCCTCCCTTCTCTATCCTGCAAGCAGCATCCCCCCGTTGGAGATCCGTCCTGCTACCACACTGCAGCCAGGATACGGCTTTGATGCTGCCCATGCCAAAATGTTTTATGCTCAGCCAGGACCACAGGCAGCGGCAGCACAACAGACCGAGGAGCTGCAGGGAAGGCAGAGGGTGATGTTTTTATCATCCCAACTGCCTACTACAATACGAGTTATACTCGCTTTATCCATCCCAAAAGCCCATCCCTAGCCTCCACGATCTTTACCACGCAAGGCTAACATTAGATAGAGAGTTTTGGCAAAGGATGAAATCTAGGAATTTTTCAATACAGGTTACACGCTTTGACTGTAGGCTCAGCTGAGGCCAACTCGCACGCCTGCATGATTTAAGTCACCCAGCCTGGCGTTTTGAGGATTAATAATCTGAAGATCACAGAGGCATTATATATTTGCCCAAGTGAAAAAGTGCTATCACACTTTATATGTCAGTGATAATTCTGTTCAAGGTTTTAACCAACTTAGTGGGGGAAAGCATAGAAAAGAGCGATCTGAGGACACACTTATTGCAAACACAAGATCTCAGGTGGAGTTTCATAGCCTAGATCTGTGTGCATGCATATCTGATCCAAAGCTGTCACACTTCACTTGAACTGAAACCAAACTATCACACTGAGAAATCACTATCTGGTGGCCACTGTATTAAGGGGGAGAAAAACTCTGTAAAGCCTCAGTTCTCTAAACTCAGAGATTTCAGAGACAGCACTGGAACCCCTGTGTGTAGAAACCACAACATCAGCGCAGGAGTAATTCCAGAGGAAAAGCTCTATCTCCAAGCAGAAACCAAGTAACGCAAACCTAATTTATCCTAATCTACATAAAGCAAACAAGTGCATTTATTATAAAACAAGATAACTTGTTTGAGCAGTAAGGCAAGCTAATCAGTCTTGCAGTTGTTGGCAATCATGCTGTGTTTTCTGACCTTTGCCTGCAGAAAGCCAAACTTGTTTCCTACTTCTGAAATATTCTTGCTGTCAATAAGTATATAGGTTGCAACACAGAGCTAGGTCCCTGCCCAAGGGCCGGGGAGGAAGAGGTTGATGTGGACTTGACCTCACATGATGGCAATGACAGAAGATGTTATAAAACCAAAATTCCCAGAAAAGACTCAATTACCAGCAAACTCCATCAGCTCCTTTCTCACAGCAGGAAGCGAAAGCAGTTCTTTTCCACAGTTTTAAGCTTGCTCTTTGGCAAATGTCTTATCTCCTCTCCTTGTGAAACAAAGGTGTGCTCCTCATTATGAGGAGGAAAGGGCATAAGATACCTGCTGTGTATGTTAGCACCAGGATTGCATTAGTAACGCAGGCAAATGCCGACATACAGGGATGACATACACCTTCCCTACTTTTTGCGTACATCGCTTACACCACACAACACCAGATTAAGTTAACCTCGAGCAGAGGAAAAGCATATTGGGGGCAGAATACTGGCAGAAATACTGTTCTGGATGACCTGTTGAACCCTTCTGCTTCCCTTATACCCCAAAAGGAGGCTTTCCTGCCTCTCGTTCCCCAGCTCTGTGCTACTGCTATGATAAATGCCACATTCCAGCATGATAGTTTTTTGTTTATCATTGCATAAATGTATAACTTAATGGCTTCAGGGCAGGAAGTCTTCATTTTATGCCAAAAGAAAGCACATGTAAGCCTAGCTAGCTTGCAGAACAGCAAATGCACTGTTCTCAAACACACAACAGACAGGCCTTCTGCAAACTAAGAAAAGGCACGGAGTGACCTTGACCACCACACTCACTAGCAGAGTCAAGTTTCAGCAAAGAAATCAGAGAGATGCTTCAATCCTCCATCACAGATTTTCTCTCTGTTGAGAGCAAAACCTCATCTAGTTTACAGCTGGGGCAAATCTCACACGTTCAAGGAAAAGAGACTTCTTCAGTCTGCATTCACTTAGACTGAGGTTTGCAAAGCGTCATCCTTCTTCATGAAGGGTCATTTGGTTGAAAGTGTTTATCAATGTGGCTGGCGAAAAAAAAACCTATCTGATTTGATGGAACTGGAATATTTCTGGTTCTTAGTCTTCATCTTACCGTCAGATCAGAAGACAAGTCCAGCTTGTCCTACCACATGCACACTCGGGCACAAACGCTACAATGCCAAATGCCAGTCAGTCATTAGACCCACAGACACACATTCCCCAGGTCTCATGGCATGAAAGCAAGTGCAAAGGTTCAAATACACCCCAGCATCTAAGCAATGCAAAGAAAAACAAACAGGTAAAACTTTAGATCAACTGAACCATGGATGTTTTTATTATGGGGAAAGGACTAACAACACTGTCCGAGTTCTGCAATCTAAATGGAAAAGCCAAGCACCCTACTGCCTCTCACTCCATAATTCAAGAGCGTTCACAAATAATAAAAAAAAACCAAAATATCCCTGTCTATTCACTGAGACCTGACAATTTTTGACTCCCGTCTCAGAATACCTACTGCCTACAGGGTAAAAGCTGCAGCAATCTTCTCGCACACCAATAAGTTCAGCCCCATGCACCACTCCCCCCATCCCCCTGCCACAGGAACGCTCTTGTGCTTCAGCTTTTCCTTTGTTTAACTTTGATTTCCTACGCTTTCCCAACTAACCAGAGAGGTGCAGCGGCTCCAGCCTCTCTGAAAAAAAACCCCAAGCAAGAAGGCAGCCCTCCTGCCTACGTTACCAAACAAAACTCGCACCTGGCAATGTCAAGGTCGCGGCTATTTTTCTCTGACCATCAAGTTTCCAAACTGCTTCAACAAACCGCAGAGAGGTTAGCGTCAGGCAACACCCCATCCGCTCGCCCCAAACTACGAGCCACCCCCGGCTGCAATGGGCCCGGCGGCAGAGGCCCCACAGGACCACGGGTGGCACGGGGCCCTCCCCACCTCTGCGGTGCTTCTGAGCCCACCGCCTCCAGCCCCCGCTGAGGACAGCCTGGCCACACACGGCTGCTTCCAGTCTGCTGTGGGAGTCAAATGTCCCGTGGCATGGGAATGCCCAAAAAATTAAAATCTGGGCCTAGCGCTAAGCAGGACAGTATTTTATTATTTTTTTTTGCCCTTTTTCTTTTTTTTTTAGCATGAATTTTCACCCAAATCCCTCAAGCGTTATTGGACCTTTTCCTCCCAGGTCTGGGATTCCCCCAGCTCCCCAGAGCGACCCAACAGAAGCAATACGAGTCTCAGGGGTGTACGGAAAGGGGAAGTTCGCCGGCGAGCACAACCGAAGGCATCCAAAATAACCCCAAACCGCAACCCCAGGCAGGGCGAGGGACGCCCCTGAGGAGCGCTGGCACCCACGGGTGGGTTAAACGCCTCCTCCAGAGCTGGACACCAGCGTGGGCGTGCAGCTGGAAACCGGGGTGAGCCGTGGCTGGTCCCCGGCACGGCGGGGGCACGGGGCAGCGCCGATCCAGGCTCAGCAAATACAGGTATACATAAATATAAATAT
>VWZZ01003377.1:264997-290791 GCA_013399095.1 Psophia crepitans | reverse complement strand
TTAAAACACACCTAGATGTGGTGCTTTCCCTAAGCATGGTTTAATGGTTCGACTTGGCAGTGTTAGGTTAATGGTTGGACTTGATAATCTTAAAGGTCTTTTCCAAACATAAAGACTCTATGATTCCATGATTCTATGATTCCATACGGATGTAAATGGTGCAAAGGGAATACAAAGTGAAGGACAGTCATGTACTAAACACCACCGTTTAAGAGTTGTGTGTGTGTAATACGTTTCTTCATAATTCAGGAGGAGATTTTATTAATTTTTTATTATACATAGCTGCTGTTGCTTGTTTTGTGTGAAGGTCACAGCAGTAGGATGCTGAAGAGTCGTTTGGGTGGCAGGGTGGCTGCACCCCAGCAAACCAGAATAGGGGATGAAATGGCTGGGAAAGTAAGTTGGCAAAACTTAATGAGGAAAGAAAGGCAAGATCTGACTGCTTTCAGATATCTTCATGTGCTCACTGAGGGGTTCTGCAAGGTTAATGAAAGGTGCTCCATGACACCTGTATGTTTCTGTTCAGTTACTAAATAAGTATTGACATGCAAAAAGATATCTGTCTCATTCTGGCTGGATGGCATACTTAGGTTTGGTGCAGTGCCTGCTCACTTGCAGGCACAGCCTGAGCTAAGATGTTTGTGAGCAGTCTGATGGAAGTTGAGATGAACCATTGTTTACTTCAGAAGGCAGATTTTGACCCAGAGACTTCTCTGCCTCCTTCATCCCTACTGTTTACATTTTTTTTTAACAAGCAGAAAACGTTTGAACAAAGTGCCCCGATTCTAGTGCAGATAGGACTATTATCTGGTTTGCTGCTCATTAGCATAGGCCAAAAGCTCTCTGTTAACATTTCTGAGATGACAGTGTCTCACTGCACAGATTTTTCATTCTTTTTCATATCACTGCTTTCTTTTTTTTTTTTTCGGTACGAATTCCAAAAGTTTTTATATCTAAAAGGCCCATTTTGAAGGGCCAGATTCATGACCAAACAAAATGTATAAACCTTTGTTTGAAGTTCAAAAGTGAAATAAGAAGTGAGAAGCAAAAAATAAGTTAGGATTTTTGTTACTGGTTGGATCTGGGCCCAGAGCCCTAGCTAGGGTGCGTGAGCATAACATCTATTTCTTTTAGAAGGTGCATCTCTTTATCTTGGATGATGTGATGGTCATATCCCTTTTCTTTTCTCTCAGCAGGTGTAATGGCTCATCTGTAAAGCAGAGCAGCAATTCTCCGTCAGGTTTTCCTTTTTCCTCTACTCAACATAGATTTCAATAATTTTAAAAATTAATTAATTAATGAATTTATTTCTGTTCAGTAATAATTCACTTGGATAATAATTTCCATTTTAATAAATTGTCCTCCTTCCTCTTACCCCCCCTCCAGTCCCCATCTCCCAGATACATTACCTCTGTTCTGCCTTCCTTATCATAGAATCACAGAATCACAGAATATCCCGAGTTGGAAGGGACCCATAAGGATCATCAGGTCCAACTCCTGGCTCCACACAGCACCAGCCCAGTCAGAGAAGATGACTGAGAGCGTTGTCTAGACGCTTCTTGAATTCAGCCAAGCTTAGTGCTGTGACCACTTCCCTGGGGAGCCTGTTCCAGGGCCCGCCCCCCCTCTCGGTGAAGAACCTTTTCCTGATCTCCAACCTAACCCCCCCCTGTTGCAGCTCCATGCTGTTCCCTCGGGTTCTGTCGCTGGTCACCAGAGGGAGGAGATCAGCACCTGCCCCTTCGCTCCCCCTCGTGAGGAATCTGTAGGCCACGATGAGGTCTCCCCTCAGCCTTTTCTTCTCTAGACTGAACAAACCAAGGGACTTCAGCCTCTCTTCATACGTCTTCCCCTCTACACCCTTCACCGTCTTAGTTGCCCTCCTTTGGACACTCTCCAATAGCTTTATGTCTTTCTTGTACTGTGGCACCCAAAACTGCACATAGTAACCCTCCCTGCCCTTCAAGCTTCATACCTTACCCTGAGAGTAGCAGTCAGTAGTATATCCCTGCAGCGATTGTTGAATTCCTGTTCTATGAAATCCCTATGTGGGCCTGGCCCCAGATCCCAGAGGAACATGGGAGATGGGATTGCTCCATGGGCTGGCTGCAGCATCCATACTGTGCTTGCCTTTGGCTCCCCATGGCTCAGTTAATGCTTATGAACCTCAGGAGGCTCTCAGGGAGAGGGAAAAAGGAGTGGGGGGAATGAATTCTGGACAGTCTGTTCTTCTTTCCCCTCCTTCTCCATTATGAGGATCACTGACCCAGGGAACCCTTCGCTGTGGTTGTTGTTTGACTTCTAAGGTTCTTGGCTTTCTGTACAAAATGCATAATCTCTTTTTATTTGTTACTTCTGTTTAAGTTGGAAGCACTTAAAATATTTCTCCCAGCGTGTTGGTGAGTCTGTTTTTATTTTATTGGAAAAGCATTTCTACAGGCTACAATGTCACCTGTATTGTGCTGATTTATCAGGTCCTTTCCTCTGCTCTTACCCAGTCTTCATTCAGACCTCCCGTTGACTCACTAAAATCAATGCAAGGTAACACTCTGGTTTTTTATTTCTTATCTTTTTATGTACGTTTATACATTTGAGGACTGACTGTACAAGGAAACTGCTCTGGTTAAGCCAGGCCTAACTGACCACACAAATCTCAGAACTGTGTAGCAGCAGGTCCAATGAGAATTTAGATAATTAGTGACTAAAAAGATGCCGGGGTTTAGCATGAAGTGGATAACCCATCTTAATAAATGGAAGTGAAGTGTAATACAGAAGAAGTGTTGCTGTGACACTGAAAAAAATACTTTAGGTGTTTCCCTCTTATTTGAGGAGTGTCAAGAGGTAAGACAAGGGGTAACAGCACACTTACTCAGGCTATCCTGACTTCATAGACCAGTAGTCCTTAATTATAGATGATACTTTATCTCATGAATCTTTATAATTAGTTCATTTGTGTACCAGCATTTTCATGTCATACATCTGGTAAAAATACAATTCTTAATACTGTAAGATTTAGACCAGAAGCATCCTGGGTATTAAAGAGGAAACTGATCTTCTTTATAGATGACAGAAATTTGAAATTCAGCATTATCAAAGATATGGATGTATTTCCACTCAGTTTTATATCCTGCACAACTTATCGTAATCAATGTGATAACGGGGGGTAAGAGGTGATAGATTTGTTTTACAATCTGTTGCTCTTGTAAACAAATGATCCAGTAATGCAATTTGCAAAGGCCGTTAAAATGAAATCATATGCTTTCATAGGTTATGCATAATTATTACTTTTAATTAGCAAGCAGAGCTGGGCCATATTTAAGGCTTAGATTAATTGGATTACACCCTCCATCGTCCGTGTTAAATCCCAGGCCCTAAGAATCAGTTGTATCTTAAAACCACCCCTGTAATTTGAAATAAATTTGCCAGGGTCTATTACCTTTCTTGCTGCCTTTCATACTTTCTAAATATAAGGCTTTTCTGGAGTGTGCAAAGCTTTGACACAATGATAAATGACTGAACACTGCTAAGGGGATGCTTTGAGGTACCACTAAAGACCTATGGGAGTGAGGACTGTAGCAAAAGATCAAGAAGGAAATAAGAACCTTAAGAAGCAGAAGGGCAATGAAACTAGAGATTTAGACAGGAGGCAAGGAAAGAAAGTTGATTGCAAGGACAGAAAAATAAACAAGAAACACACTGTGCAAGGGATGTGTGTGAATGAATGGATAGAGACAGGAAAGATGGTTTTGTAGGTTGGGTCTGTGCCCTGCCACACAGTTCTTAGAGCTGATTAGGTAAGGTACCTAATATTTCTGCCCCTCAGTTTTCTATCTATAAAACATGGATTATAAAATCCTTGCTAACTCACCAGGACATTTCATGAGTCATTTGTGCTATTTAGAAACAGGGTGTGGAAGAAGGGGCTGCAGCGTGACAGGAAGAATGGAAGAAACAACCAAAACTAAACAGAGAGAAAAAAAGAGAGGATAAAGTTTCTAGAGGACTGAATTAAACCAGGCCAGGGGAAATATGGCTGATTCGGCACCCTCATTACGGGTTTTTCCTCCAAAGGTATTCCACATCCTCAGCGTGGCTGCCTGCAGTGACAGCTGCTTTGGGGGGAGAGGGAGGGTGGGAAAGTCAGGGCACTCGGCAGTTCGTCTTTTGCTTTACAATACACCAAAGTCTTGCTGGAAGCAGGGATACTTAAGAGAGTCTCAAGGCTGTGGCTGTCCCTCAAGGTTCTTATGGATTTAACTATTTGCAGCACTAAAGCCTTGTTTCTGTCCATCAACAGCAACCCATGCAAGTTACGGTGGCTGTTCCCCTCTTTCAACACCCTGGCTTCCCTTTCAGCTGACAGTGAAGATTAGCTTCAAATTCTAAGCTTGTAAAGTCTTTGAGGAAAAGCCTTAATGAGGATCTGATCCTTTTAAACTCTGATCTAATTACTGTTAGAGCAACGTTTCTATTTTGGATGCTGCAAACAGATCAAGTTTGCATGTTTGAAGGCGGCACTATTCAGTGGACAAAAAGCAAACCCCACGCTGTAGGTTAAATAAATTTTCATACATAAATAAAAACATGAATAGCACCTATGTAAAGCAGCTGGCATTATTTCAGAGGAATTTTGAGAGCTGAGCCTGGGGAACTACAGGAATACAGAAAGGTTCCCCCCCTCCCCTTGCTGAATATTTACTGGTCGTATGGTAGCGGAGGGGATTTGAGGCCACAGCAGTGTAATCTATTGAGTGTATCAGTGGGGAAGAAGGGCAAGAAGGACTGAAATCTACAGACCCAGCGATGGAGAGTTCTCTGGAGTGCACAGAAGTACTACCTAGAGCATGATCGAAACCTCATAGGCACTAATTCAGTCATAGCAAAGAAAGGCAAGGCCGAGTCCTACAAGTCAACACTTTCACTTGATCTATTGCCTCAGCTTCAGTGTTTTGTGTGCCTTTATCATGTATTTTTACCGCTGTTGGGATGTGTGCTGAGCTCCAGACTGGCTCCCCACTGCTGCTGTCACACGCACTGGGCAGCTTTGTCCATCGTGGAGCACACGTGTGCATGTATCTACACAACGACTGCTTGCAGAGAAGACCTATCCGAGCTGCAGATACGGACATGGACCATTCACAGTCTTTGCCTGAATCCCCTCATGCTTTCTTCAAGACATGGAAGAATGTTGCCTGCTTTTCTGGCTGTAAAACTGTCAGTCATTGCATGGATCCTTGTGTTGCTGTTTGGCTTGGCTGGCGGCCTTCGTAATCTGAAATGCTACCACTGGCAAGCCAGGTGTGAAGTGTATTTGCCACGTTCTGCTTAATGGGGTGTTACTGTAACTTCAAACCCTTCTGGTGACCACTTCTAGGTTAACACCCTTCAGTAACTAACCAAAACACAAACATTAGGCAGGAGAAATGCTAAAATGCTATTATAGGCCATGGTTTGGTTCAATTAGCAGACTCTGCTTTAGGCTTGACTCAAGTGGCTTGTCTATATAAGGATGTATTAGTCATTTTCTTTTTTTAATTTTTTTGACCGCAAAAACAACAGATGTGATGCTCTGTGGTCAGCATAGACAGGAATGATTCATGGCTAGGCATATTTAAGCCTCCACTAGAAAACTATCCATCTAAGACCCTCTCCACCTCTTCTCCCTCATTCCAGACAACCAGAGCCAAAAGCACATGTCACATGACACGTCTCAAAATTCATCAGCGATTCTCTCCATATGTCTTAGTTTTGAGGTGGCCAGGAGATATCAGCTGCTCCTGCCTACTCTCTTAGGACTGCACGGACTTTAGCAAAACTAGAATAGCGATAGAGAAGACATTCTTGTGCAGCGATGATGTAGGTGAGCAAATGAGGTCTTATGGCTGAGCAAGGATCAACTCATACACGGTTACTTGGTCTTGTGTAAGGTGGAAAGTTTGGCTCCAATATCTGTTCTGTAGCCATCCCTGGAGCACTTTGGGGAGGAATCCGGCTAATGCTGGAGTCAATGCTTTCAGCTGAGAATGTGGGAGAGAGGTGGGTTTGGAAAGTAAGGAGAAGGGGCGGTGGACATGGCATATGGAAGGGGTTGGCAGTCAGTGCTACTTCTGTGAAGTAACTGTAGGAGGAACTGGGAAGCAGGAATAGAGGGACTGGTTGTGTGTGGAGCAGTAGTGGTTTTCGAAATGACAGAATCAGAAATCCTGCTATGTATGGGCTGGGGGTCCTGGTTTGAGGAGCTGGCATTTGAAGTGGGTAAAAAGAGGACTTTCAGCAGAATAGGAATAGGCAGGAGAGGGAAAGAAGCTGTTATCCTATGTGTGTTTTGGTGGCAACACTGAGGAGGCTTGGCTACCCCTAATCCATAGCTAGATCTGTGTGGATTTGCCTGGAGCCCCAGGGAAAATGCTTTGCTCAGGCTGGGAGGTGTCTGCATACCACTGGGTGCTGTACAAGGAGCTTGGTCTTGCTTCTGAAGCAGGACTGGAAAGTTGTGGCTTTATGTACTGCTGCCCTCTTCATAGCACTGCTGGCGGATCTGTTCTCCTGCCACTTTGGTAGTATCTAGCTATCTAGTGGTCTCCGAGACCTACACAAGGAGTGGCCTGCTAAGGACTCTGCTGAATGGTGGCTCATGGCTGAAGGTGACATCTCCAGAGGAAACTAAACTGATGATCTGAGCTACACTGAGGGGAAAAAAAAAAAGGAAGAGATACACCAGTGTTTAAAATATGCGGAAAACATAGCACAATGAAATTCAATGTAGGTAAAAATAAGCCAGTCCTCTAGAGGTGATGTAAGGTCTTTTCCCACAGAAAGGAGACACTGGTGGAGCAGTAAGCTTGAAAAACTAGGATGGGGGACAGGTAATGGAGATAAGACAGCCCTGACAAGCCTTGTCTAACGAGCCTAATCAGACGTGAGATTAGGTACTATAATATGGAGGACAAACAAGACAGGCCAGTGAACTTTTCCAGCTGAAGAGTCAGAAGCGGTAAATCACAAAGAAGGAGAGCCCTGGTTTTGCAGTCTTGGCTTCTGGCATAGAATAGGCTGAACCCATCCTGTGCTATAAAGTACAAATGTACATGCACACAAAGCACGTTACAAGAACTCCGAGGCTGCAAAACTAACTTCTTCCAAGTCAGACAAAGAGTGAAGGCTCCTTCTGTATTTTTAACTTAATCATAATTTCCTGTGTCTATCTCCTGGCACAGTTTTTAACTTCCTGATGGTGCGCACAGAAGCACTGCTTACTTCAGTGTACAGGATCAACACATCCTTCTGCCTTGTCCTGTGCCAAGTTTGGCTGCTTGTTCCAATCCTTTTCTTTGTGTCCAGCCAGATTCATTCTCTCATCTTCAGCTCTCCTATCTCAAGTTCCAGTTTCCTCATTCAGTAGGTCCTCCAATGACTTCCCACTGCAAATTCCCTAGTTGGTTTTGACTGGAACCAGTCATTCCCACTTGGCACTGTAGCACTTTCATTTGCCACCAGTTTCTCTTTGCTGCTGAGTTTTTCCCTTTTGTCACTCCCCATTTTCAACTGTGCTCCTGGTCATCTCTCCAGGTGACTCCATAGACTGGTCTCCTTCTGGGGCTGCTCATCTAATGCCAGTGTTTTTCCCAGTGTGAATCTACCCAGTTAGGCCCAGTTTTCATATGCAACACGGCTCCTTGTCAGGTTGTCCATTGCTTTCCCTCAATCATCCATTTCACAGTCAGTTGTGGGAATCTTTCTCCAGTCCCAGGCTTTTTTGTCATTCTGTGGCTTCCAGTTGTCCCTGCTATTTTTCTACACACTTACAATTTCTGTCTCTTGATCGTACTCATTCTGGTCATCAAGATATGGGAACATCTAATAATGACTTCCAAAGGAAAGGGCAATACTTTTTAAAGTGGAGAAAACAATAGGTGAAAGAAAAAAATCGACCCTCCTCTTTGCTCCAGGGGCGTGGGTTTCTTACTGTACATGAGTTTCAATGTTACTGACAGTCCCTGGATTCCTTGCGATCTGTACCCATCTGGGCAAGCTATGAGCAAAGGCCCAGAATCCTGGTATAGGTGTTGGAATTTGTGCAGAAGGACTACCTGACATGAGCTCAGCCAAACGGGTGCCTATCTACGTGTTTTCTTGCAGAAACCACCCGTCAGAGGTAGGGGCTATACGGTCAGTGAAGCATCATGTAGCATTAGAGTTGCTACTTTTGAAATTAAAAAGCCCCAACAATTACCATGCTGTTCCTCCTGCCCTACTACCCTCTGCGGGGAGCAGGCAGGGTCCATCCATCACCACTTGCCCCACAACCCTGTCTGTTCTGTTCCTGCCTACCCTGCAGCTTTGGGACTGGCACCGCTGGTTGTCTGCCCATCACCCAGAAATGCCAGCTTTCTCCTCTGTCTCTCTCTTTCCATGGTTAGGCTGGGGTCACATTATACCTGGTGGCAATTTTGAGGGGAGAACTGGGACAGCTAATGATCCCAGCGTAAAGTCTATGGCATTGCATCTATTTTGGTAGGCTGAGACCCAGTTCCAAATGAGACACAGCACTTCTCTATTTTTACATGTGTTCTTTCCTGTTGTCACTGAAGTAATTTGGATATACAACAATCTTCTTTTAAGATTGATAATTCAGTTGCTCTTTGTGTTTTTAATATCCAAAAAGAAAATTCATTAAGTCTTGCTGGAAGGGTGCAGAACCACAATTTTGTCTTTGTCGATTGCAAAAGGTGACAGCTGGGATCAGAGGCATGTTTCATTTATTTTTAGGTCTACAGGACATAGTTTAATTGATCAGAAATGGTCATGACCATGTGAGAACTGTTTACCTTCTGAATCTATGCCAATAATGTAGCAAGATGGCACTCAGCACCTTAAGTAGGCTATCTAAATTGCTCTGAAAAGGTTTTGTAAGTGCCTGACAGTCTTTATTGATTCTAGATACAAACTTAGCTAAAATCCCACTTTATCTGAATGTGGCCCTTCAGAAGTATCCTTGTCTGCCCTTTAGAGAGCTAATACTTAGCGTAAATGCCAGTTACAAACTGTAAGTTCAGGGGAGCTGAGAGTTGAACAAGCTGCTTGCTACCCAGGCTGACGGGGATATAGGGGCTGTGCTTTTTTGACCGGTACTTATAAAATGCCTAATGTGGACACTGTGACTATTTATCTCCAAAAGTTCTGTGGGGAGCCAACCCAAACTGCTCCCGGTCCCCTGAGCTTTGGCTCCGAAGCTGGAGCGCTAGGTGCTATTTTAGGTAGTCTGAATACAGCCCTAAGCAAGTGTTTATTATATTAGCGGGTAGCAAACGGTCGGCATTAATAGTGGTACTAAGTATGAGGTGCAGTTTTTATAAGCTTTCAGAAGTCCACTATTAGCCTGGCACTGCCAGAGTTTAAAATCATACTTAAACATATGCAAATACAGCCATACTTTTCAGTCAGGCCTTTTGAGAGAGCGGGCAAAGAATGAAGAGAAGGACAGGATGCTTGAGCTAGCGTAGCCTGAGAGACAAACAGCAGGGCAGATGTATCAGATATTACCTGCTTGACAACCAGAACGTTTGCCAGGTATCAAGAATGATGAATATACAACAACCAGTTAGGCTAATAATTTTTATTTATCAGCAAGAAAGCTTACTGTGCTGTTCCATGTCAATAGGCTACTGATGTAACATAAAGTGAGTTTTGTTTTCATACCCGGGTGGGGACATCTCCTGCGCTCCTCCAAAGAAGCAGCAACAACAACAGGAGGCAGCTGGAGGCTGAAGTGAACATCGGTGCTGCAAGTGATGGGAGGGTCTGAGCAGGTCTTCACATCGTGGAGCTCATTTCTGCAGTGACAGACAGGTGGGGGGACACATAGGTGCCTGCCATGTGAGGCCACCCCCAGAAGCAGCACCCTTCTACCTGGGGACCTCCACAACACAGAGCTCTTGAGCCTGTTCCTGAGGGCTGGTGGCCACGAGCTAAAAGCACTCCAGGAGCCAGCCTTGTGGTTGTTTCTGTGCCCGGGAAAGTTCCCTGCTATATAGGTGCAACCAACACATCACTGCGAGGCTGCAAAAGTCCTCAGGACAAAGGAAGCTCAGAGAGCACCACTCTCTTACATGGAACATCTATATGAACCAGACTTAGAACTTCCCTCAAACTGGAGTTATTCAAGTCTGAGGTTTTGCTTTGGGCCCCTCTCAGTGTTGACTTTTTCTTGCATTTGGACTGTCTAGGTCAATACCAGATTTTTAAACCCTTGAGAGCACCTATTTTTATTTACCAAAGGAAAGAGTTTTGATTTATTTTTAGGAAAAAATGGTAGTATAAGGATCGATTTAAATCCGTCTGTCCACGTACTGTCCTTTGGCACTATTACAAATATATTAATTCTCAGTGTACTGATTTTTGACGGCATTTCTGATGACCTGTTAGTAAATAAGCTGCTTCTTCACAGGCTAACATCGATTAGTTCAGCAAATAGAGATGATGGGACTGTTTCCTCAATTTCAGCTCAAAATGCAAGAGATTTCAGGAATCTCCATTTTAAAAGTTTTATTTCCATTGTGCTTATTATTGCTTTACTCTTGTAATTATTGGTACTAATAATCTGTAGGAGTATTGATATAATAGCATGATAATCCGTAACACTAGGAGCTTTATTGAAATATATTCATATTTTAAGTATCCTATTTTATTGTCAGAGCATCTGGAGGCCCCAGATGGTTTGAGACCCCATTGCATGAGGCATTATTTAGACAAACAGCAAATTCTGATTTCTGCTACAAAAATCTAATGATCTTTGCTTAGGCTTTGTTTGGCAAAATCTATAAGCTTGTAACAAACTTTGATTATGATTTTTTTTTCAACCAGGGCAACATATTTATCTTAAAAAACATCTTACTACACTGGAGGCAAGATAAGTGCCAAGTGGAGGACAAAACTCCAAGCTGTTCCTTTGCAAAATGCTTCTGGCAAGGATGGGAAAGGGTTTCACACAACCGTTAGGTGTGGTAGCGGTGATGGAGCCCTGGCAGATGTGTCCATCAGCTCTGGGGACTGCTGGCCCAGCATCATCCAGCTTTGCAGCCAGAGCTGCAGCAGAGCATGGGGACCATAAGCTCTTGTCTTTGCTGTGCCATGAAGCAGCAGCAGGAGGAGGACACTGCTATGAGGCCTCCACCTCCCTGAGATCCCCAGGAGCAGAAAAAGAGCCTGATGCTGCTCTCTGAAGTCACCTTCAGCTCTGTCTGTTTCCAAGAGCTGCAGGTTAGGATTGGGCATTCCTTCTCCCTTCCCATCCCCATTTTTTTCCTGGCCAATAATTTAACAGTTGAGAACAGTGGTTTTGAGCTGACTCCAATATTCTGTAAATTTGACTTAAATCAGCGGAACAGATGTGATGGAAAACTTTCCCTTGAAAGATACACAAAATGATGGGGGGAAGCAATGTGCTACACTTCATCTGGTAGCTGTGGTTATTGCTCCCTCTGCTTTCTTCTGGGACCTGAATGTTCCTCCAGTCACCAGGTTGTTGAGTAGTTTGGGATGGTTCCTTTCCAATTTCTCATGTTCAGGCTGTTTCACTTTGCACAGAGCGATTAACTGGAACAATGAAGGCTGTCTGAATCCTTCCATCCCTGCTTAAATACTCTGATAGTCTGTAGGGTCAGTCCCTGGGCCTTGTTTCCTCCCATGCAGCACTGAGCTGTTTCACAGTGAGGACCATCTCTACCAGGAGAGGACTGATGGAGACCTCTCCATAGTTCTCCCAGGACCCCTGGGCTGCAGTGCATGTCCTGGCCCCAAACCACAACACCTGGCTGCGTGTCTCTCCATCTGTGCAGTACTTTGAGTAGTTTCATTAACTCCCTGCTGCTCTGCCAGTGTATTTTGGCTGCTTAAAAACAGTCCACGAGTTTCACAATATTGGCAAATTGTAGGTAAGTGCTCAGCCTGGTTTGCTGCCCGGTCTCTGCTCGGTTTGGTTTGCCACGTGCCACGTAGTAGCTACACTTAAGAGACAGTTGATCTAATAAAAGCATTGTCTATCTCTGCTTAGGTGGAGATTAAAAAGAGGTATATCTATCCCTTTACTTAAGTAGAGTTTATCCCGTATTTATTGGAATAATACCAGATTCCCCCTTGAAGAAAGGAATTTGAGGTGTGT
The DNA here is from genome assembly GCA_013399095.1 of Psophia crepitans. Lineage (NCBI taxonomy): Eukaryota > Metazoa > Chordata > Aves > Gruiformes > Psophiidae > Psophia > Psophia crepitans. The sequence continues at coordinate 278,631 of VWZZ01003377.1, read as the reverse complement.
CTTGAGCGCTTTTGTTGACAATCCGACTGTCACCATGTGATCCCTCCTGCAGTCCCACTGCACCAACCTCTACACTGTCCTGGCGGCCCACGTCCCTCTTACTGACATCCTTCTGAACCCCCTGCGTTACTGCTTGGCACATTTAGCAGTATGATGACTTGATTTCTTTAATTTGAGTTTTACGGACTAGATGCATGCTGCTACTGCTAAAAGTACATTTTTCCTGAGATAAACTGTGGGAAATGATAGCAGTGAAATGTCAAATTTAGAAGAAAGTGGGTGGAAACCTGAATTTTGTCACTTCAACTTACTGCTTCAGCTGGCACTGAAGGGGAGTTTTCAGCTCCCCACTCCCTCCCTCACCTTCTTCCCGGCAGGAGAGTGTGACTGTGCCTAAATCTGATGCCAGGAAAGGGTCAGGGCGAACTCCTCTTCCCGCGGTCCAGGCGGTACACGGTGTACGGAAGCACCGTTGCACAAACATAAGCGCTTAACACTTGCAAACGTTACACCCAGCTACGGTTACAGGGGAAGGGTTTCCATGATGCATTCCTGCTCTTCTGACATAGCTGCAACGATGTATATGCATGCGGAGGTCGAGGCGGGGGAGTTTGGGCGAGCAGCAGGTGTTTTGGGAAAAGGCTGCTTCCGCTCCTCGCTAACCCCTGCGCGGGGGGCTCTGCGGCGTGGGCTGCCCTTTGCCGAGCAGCGGGAGCCCGCTCCTGTAACTTCAGCGCCTGCTCCCGCCCCTCGTTGCTTGAGAAGAGTGTTTTGCTCTCAGGCAAAGGTTTTGTGTGCAGCTCAGAGAGAGTGTGAAAGCCAGTTTGGGAGTATTATATAAGCAGAAGCAAAGATAGGCCAGACCTTATGGCTTTAGAAGAGGATGATGTGAGGGAAGGCTCGAAGCCTGCTGAAAACTGGTAAGCGTAGCCGCACCAATTGGACGCCCTGAAAGAACCCCTTGGCAAGCTGCCCTTCTACGGTTTGTGGGCCGGATGCAGGAGCCTGACTGGTGCCATTGGGTGGCGACTACCATCTCCCAGGGGTGGTCTGGTGGGTATCCTCTCTGCAAGGCACTCATTCTACATGCTGTGAACCAAAAACTATCGTTCTCCAACTATTTAATCACAAGTTACACCCTGAAGCATCTTAGCCAGCTCCTTGTGATGCCAGTCTAGCGTGTACTCTGTCCACCCTCCTTCATTCCCTCCAGAATGGCATGTCTTGTTTCTCTCACCCCCTGGGCAGGCCAAGGTAAGTGCTTCATTTAATTTCTGCCATGCAGCCTTGACAGAGCTGTATGGGTCATGGCAACAACCCAGACCTCATGGGAAGGCCCATCCTGCTATGAACTAGACACTGTGCCACTCTGTGTTGTGCATGGAGAAGTCTGGCCTGACATGCTCCATCAGTTGTCCATCCTGCCCAGTGCTAATGGGTCCTCAGCTATGATGTGTATCTGGTCTTGGGGATTGAGCTTCAAGGCAAAAGCCTGCCTGTGGAAGGGAAGAGAGCCATGCCAGTGGTCAGTGGTCTAGAAAACCTGTGCTGTGAAGAAAATCTGAGCGACAGCAGTGATTTAATGGAAGGAAAAGAGTACCAGGGAGTGGAGGGGATGATAACAGCCTTTGGATATCTGTAAGACATGCATAATGGAAGGAAGTCAGCTGTTTTCCATGTCCATGGTGGGGATGATAGGTTGGGTTTAAACACCAGCAAGGAATGTTGAGTTTAGACAAACAGTGGGGATAGTAAAGTAACTGTCAGAGATTGTGTGGAGAAACTGTAGGTCCCCAACTTTTGATATAGGTTGAACACTCAGAAGTATGCAGACAGGGGTGGTCTTGCTTTGGAGAAACTGAACGACTGGCCTTGGGATTCTGTGTGAGAAAAATAGCCGATATGACACTGAGTGTAGGGCTTCATAGGTGTGGGAAATGAAGAGAAACTGGACGAGAGGGGAACGCAGGGAGCAGGTTCACATGCTGACATAAAAGAAGTGCTCCTGAAAAGTGTATAAGGATATCCCCCTAGCTTTTCAAAGTCTTTTCCTTCATGCCATCCTTGCACTCTGAACAAGTGACAGGAACATTTCTGTGGCTTCTGTGAAAAAGGCATGCTGCAAGCCACCACGTGTGGGTACTGAGCTGAACTCCCCCCAAATGTGGGTTGTGTGGACTCAGTATTTCAGTTTACTTACATCTACTGAATCGGGGCCAGGAATATATCAGATGAAGACCCAGTGTGGGCAATTTTTTGACCTTGTTTATGTAAGATTTGGTGTGGTTGGCTGTAAAGTCCATCTCATTGTGAGAGCAGAATTTGTCTGTTAGAAAACAGGTGTAGAAAGTTTTCGAAGCAGTCATCTGGGCTTTGGAGCTGAATGAAGTTAGTGAGCAAACGATGCTATGCTGTGTTTTATTAGTTGTGAACAACAGTGTGAACAGCCCCAATATGACAGAAGCTGCTAGTGATAGGCCTCATAACCATGTCAGAATTTCCTCACCTGCCTGAAGAGTTTTACCTCGATGTGGAGGGATGTGAGGAAGGAAAAAAACCCATCCAGACTCATGCATTTCCAAGAAGAACACTGGGGAAATAAATATTATTTCATCAACATTAAAAAGCTCTGTTGGCCTTTTCTCTGAGAACATTTGCTTCCCCCACGCTGTGACATGGATTCAAAATTTGGCAGGACAGTGGTCTTGCATTAGGGATGTACCTTTGTATCTGCACGGAAATCTGCCAGTGATTGCAAAACTCTCACCCCTTTACAAATAGCTGGCTCAGTGAGGCTTTGTGACTTACATCCATAAAGGCTTTGCACCCTTCCACACGGTTGTGCTGAGGGGAGCGACTGAGCGAACAGGGATTCCCCCACAGCCTGACTGCTGCCTCCCCGGCCACGTCCATGTCCAAACACAGACGTGGGAAGCAGCAATTGTATTCCTCCTGTAGTCTCAATGCTTTTGCAATAGGGGAGCAAGGGACAAGCTTTGGGATAGCTGAGTGAGAGGGCTGGTTGGGGAAACTTGGGCTGGGTGGGCTGAATAGTCAGTGGGAAGGGATTGAAGAGGAACGGGGAGATTTAGGAGGAATCACTGCATGACTGAAAGGATGGTGCGGTTATGGGGTGGCTGAGGTTGGAAGAAGGGCCACAGAAAGATGCTTAGGAGCTCGAGGCGGAGGCAAATATGATTGATGAGTCTCATTACTTGAGGAGGCTGTGCTTTCTCTCTCTCTCCTCCTTTGATCCATGAAAATAAATTATATATAAATAAATACATTCCATGAATATGTGCACAGGAAATTAAGGAGCTAAAATAAATGCAGCTAAAACAAACACCACCATCCCCATGAAGCGAGAGAGACTTTCAGTATTCTCTTAAAGGACAATAATATTAATAATCAAAACTCAGTATTTATACAGCACTGTACTTGGAGAAGATGTATCAGAACAGGGTAGGTATCATTATTGCTGGCCTGAAAACGAAACTGAAGTGCAGAGGAACTCGCCAAAGGTCACCAGGGATGGAATTAACCTCATATAACCATAGAACTTCACCTGAACTAGACACCCACGCTCCTGTAATAGGCAATGGAGAGCAATTGGTACTTATTGAGACTGACTCACTTGACCTATTTTAGACACCTCCTTTAAGGTGAGGTGAAACTCACCTTAGAAAGGCTTGTATCTCTGGAGTGCATACCAAGGGCAGTCCTTGGGTGACTATTTCAGCTGGAAATGTCTCCTCTGTAGAGATTTACAGTTAGGTGAAATGAATTTGATCCCTCAGTCAGGACTGGTGCCAAAATGGTGCCCTGAGCCTGTGCACCACACTGGGTTGGATGAAATGTGGTGGCCCCGACAGACCGACTTTGTTGAAGGTGGCAAGTACCTGCCCCCATGCCTGGCTGGAGGATGCCATTGAGGAGGAGCAAGCAACATGCTCCGTATCAGGCTTTTCCCTGAGACTATTGGAGGTCCAGGAATGCAGGTCCCCTCTCCCGGCTCCCTTCTCCAGCGCTGTCTGTCTCGAGCTGCTGCTTGTCCAGCATGAATGAGCCAGAATCCCAGAACAATCCTGTACTTCTTCCCCCAGCCACCTCTGGGTACATACAGAATGCCAGGCTGGCTTGGTCTCTCCTTCATTCCAGGCTCTAGTCAGTACAGCACACAAACTGAGGGTGTGGGAAACCCTGGCATCAGCAACGTGGGATGGGATGCTTCCCTCCAGGAGGGCCCACGTCTTTCATTTCTCAGTAAGATCCCTTTCTCTGCTGGGAAATTGCTTACGCTGCTAAGTCCAGTGCAGTGTAAGAGTTCAGAGCAGGATTCGGATATGATCACATTGAGCTCATGCCTAATTCAATAGAATGACTACACCAAGTCAAGACCATTCAGAAGAGTAAAATTTAGCTATCTTGGTTCTAACGGCTTGCGAGTCAATCTCCGATCTACCAACTCCAGAAACACCATGGCTCTTGCTTTCCCTCTCCGTGCACATAAGGGGGGAAAGGGAAGTGGAGGCCAGTGTGCAGTCTTGCACTCCTTGTTATTCTTCCATTTGTTTGATATTTTCCATTAATTCCTGTGTTTAGTGTTTCAGCGTCATTGTTTTCCTTTCCTCTCTTTCGAGGAGGCTGATGGTGAGGACTATGTTATTATTAGGTTTGGCATTACTTGATTAATTTTTTTCTTCTCTGCCTCTGTGTGATTGGGATTTGTTTTTCTCCTGCCTCTGCATTGTAATGTTGTATTTGTTTTTACAGTCAGCACCTTGCTGTGCAGTTGCTTGAAGGAGAAAGAGAGCAGGCACGTTTCTTGGCTCTTGTTTTACAAGTCTTTTTTAGTTCCCCTCCATGTGTTGGTAACCTGGCCTGCCTCTGCCTCCTGGCCTTTTCCTCCTCCTCCAAGCCCTTTGGATGGACGTGAACTCATCCCCTCTCTAGGCCTGTGTTGTGTTAGGGTTTTCAGGTCAGATTGCTTTGACTGAGAATAATGTTTGCTGAGAGAAATGTTCGTTTGAGAAATGCCAACAACTGCTCCCCCACCCCAGCGGTTTCTGAGTACTGGAAACAGCTTTGACACTGGGGAGGCAAAAAACTGTGACATTTTGTCACTGTTCACTTCACCTGAGATGATTGATTAGCAATCGCAGCCAGCTAGAAGCTGCATTTTAGGGGTTAAACAAACGAATTTGCCCAGCTCAGTTCCCAGTGTCGCAGCTTTGGTCTTGTGGAGCTTGGGAGGAGCACTGCTGCCTGCATCTCCCACATCCAGCAAGAAGCACGACCACCCCAGCTCCACCCGAAACCAACGTTTTCAGCTCTGCATTCATTTCGCACTGCAGAACAACATGTTCCCTCCACCAGCCCAGCCCTTGGGTCTTTGTTCAGCCAGACTTCCACTGACGGCGGTACGAGTCTCTTTGCATAGAGAGTGGGTGATAGAGCCTCCCACTTGCAAACCTCTCCATGGATCAGTGCCAGGCTCCTTCATAAATCACGGCTCTCCTCCTCCCCACCCCTGGAAAAGCAGCCTCCCTTCAGACCGCCTGAGCGCTGCTGGGTGCTCAGCCTGCCCTGAGTATCCGAACAAGCTGCATCAGTGCTGGTACAGCCCTGCTTGTCATCAGCAGCAGGGGGACGGCCAAGGCTGGCTACCCCTGGGTGCTCCGAGTGCTGTGCTGTCTAGACCAGCTCAGAGGCAGGATGGAGGGGGAAGAAATTATTGCCACCGGAGCAAAACTTCCTGAATTTGCAAATCCATCTACCTACTGGGATGACCCTAATCACCATAACATCTGTATAATTAAATCCTATTTCTAACTTATCTTTTCCTCAACGCACCTTCGCCTTGCCCTGCTTGATTTCTCTTCTTTGCCTATCAGTTACCATTTGTCTGTATAAAGTATCTGGGAATCCAGTTTTTAGAAGGTGAGGTATATATTGTCCCCCGAAGGGAGGGAGCTCTGGGAGGCAGGATGGCAGCCAGCTCTTTCCTGGCAGTCATGGGAATGCCGGCGCGGAGCTGCCAGTCGGTGGGTGGGCGTAGCGCAGCTGCCTCCTTAGGCTGGGTCCAGCCCGTTTGCAAATCCGGGTGAGGGGAGGAAGCTGAGGGCAGCTGGTTCTCCCTCTGTGCCACAGCCAAGCCCCGTCGCTCCCTCTGGCTCCTTTCTGATAACAAGTTGGCATCTGTGCTTTGGTGTATCACAGAGATAGAAAGCCAAAGCAAACAACGATTTTCAGAAAAGTTCTTCGCGCGGTGAGCGCGAGTGGCACAAATTTCTCTCCCATTTGTCCCAAGCTGTATGTGTCAGATGTGGTTTCCATATGGCATCTATATCTCAGTACACCCACACTGGATGTATGCATTGGTACACCAGTGGCTGTGCTGAGCCGCAGATAAATGTTTAACATTCCTTAGTCAACTGGAAACTCTGTGTGTGTGTGTATGGGGTGTGAGTGGGGGTGAAGCCCAAGGAATAGAAAAACAGGCATATGGCATTTTTTAACTCATCGCACAGATAAAAAGGAGAAATAAATATAAGGCACACTCTAAAATAGCATCAACATCTTTGAAGTAAACCCACTAGTGAGAGAAACCGAAGCGGAGGCTGCTGCATTAGCTTACAGTTCCAAGCGCGGCACCTTGCCCCTGTATTTTTTGTTGCTCCACATAAGCTAAGATTTCAGGCTGTGTCCGTTGAATGGACCTGCAGCGCTTCCTGACACACTGGCATGATGATGGCTTGGAAACCCCAAAATGCACTTTATTGTCCTTCCAAGGCATGTGGATACCCCTAGTTTGGCTTACTGAATCGAGGTTGTACTGAGTTGAGCACAAGGCCAGCACTCTGCATCCGGCCCTAGACAAGTTGCCTGCTGTGTACATGCTATAGACCCAATTCAGTTGCCTAAATGTAAACATCTAGTGCCATCTGAGGCAACCTCACATGCCTGTCATGGCCTCTGGCTGCCTCTCCAGTAGGATACGGCTGTCCCTGCGCTGATGCCTCAGACACTGTAGGAAGCTGGAAATAGCATTGTTCACCTGTGTTTTGGCAAATGCATCAAGCTCTCAGCTTTGAAGTAGCAGCTTGTGCTAGTGGAGCAGTTGAGATCCTGACTGAAGTTTATCAGATGACTGTTCCAGAGAAGTGCTAGTCTGCGAGTGTTTTATACCAAAGACTTTCAGTGCAAACAAGAAGGCAGAAGGCCTCTGAAGATCCAGGACTGGTCCCTTACACGACAGTGTGAGTTTTTCCATATCACACATGAAATTCTGGATAGACGTGCTGGTAGTCACAGCATTGCCAAGCTACCTCCCCTGCCTGGAGATTCCCCTTTCCTCCACCTACTTGGAAATACCTTCATCATGTGTCCTAGTAAGATTTATCATGGTGTGGTCTTGGATCAAATGGATTGAAATGTGGGGAAATCCCTTTCTCCTCCAGCATGGAAGGAACTGAGAGAGACTTCTTATAGATAAAATGGAAGTAGCTGGAGAAAGGGCGGGGGAATTCCAGGATGAGAGCATCCCTGCGGGGGCTGTGGAACTGTGTCGGTGGCACTGGCTGCAGATGGCCCTGCAAACAAGAGCAGGTTCAGGCCACCTTGCTGGGAGGTCATGTAATGAATGGCAGGGCTGGGAGATGCTCTTCTGACCAATGCAATAGCAACACTTGCTAAAACAGCTCCGCACGAGGCACAGCTGCTGCTGTGCAGAGCAAACCTGAACACCAGCTGTATATTTTTGGGAAGTGAACCTTGATCTGGTGGAGACTCCTGCCTTTTTGAAAGGAGGATCTTCAGTCTGGGTCTTCCCCTTGAAGGGGAAACAATGGCCTTTTCTGAGCTCTTTCTGCTCCTGGTTGCCCAAAGATCTTCATTGTATACTACTTTAGGGAGTACTTGGGCCAGCTTGGTTTTTACCAAGGGCTAGCAGGCAGAAGAACCCTTTGAACACTGGCTTTTTATCCTTGGAAATATTAAATTAATTTTATTCCTCTGGGACAGGTGAAGCTGTTGGTGTTTGTTCAATGGATTCAAAATAGCAAAGGGAAACCTTTTCTACTTTTGCCCTGGAGATATTTTTCTAGGCAGGGAGTTTGAAGTTCAGATATGGGATGCCTGTGTGAGGAAATAAGCAACTCATGTAATAAAGCACTGACCTGTGTTATGATAAATGCAAAATGATTAAGAGGCAAGAGGAAATGGACTCTGGCACCTGTCTTTATTTATTTTTAAATGCCTCGGGGAAAAAACAAAAAGACAATAAGAGGCAAGTGGTTTGGATGCCTTGGGGGAGAAAAGGGGGCTTATTTCTCGCTGAGGGTCTGTTGCTGGGCAAGGTGCCAAAATCCTCATGTTGTCCACCGTCTGAGTAGGGTAGCAAGCCCACGGCAGCTCGCTGCCCGGGGTATGTTCGTTCGTCTTGTCTGTTGGAAATTGGAGGGGCAAAGAAAGAGCGAGCGAGAGAGGAAGGATGCATGGGTGAGCGTGGGCCTTGATGACAGTGGCATACTTTGGGCCAGGGCATGTTGTCCCTGGCTGGCTGTGAGGGACAGCGTTGGGCAGGGCTAGCCACATGGGAGCCGCTAATGCTGTCTCCACACACGTCTCCCTCTGCAACTGGTCCCTGTGCTGTTCAGGCTTCCAGCATCTCTGCTTCGTCTGGCCCAGTGCTGTGGCCTGGGAGGGGGAAACTTTTAAATGGCAGGGTTGTCACCTAACCAGGAGCAGATGAGTGTGTGTGGGTGTGATTACACAGCACTGCAAAAGCAGACTGAAGATGGACACATGTCCACCTCTTAATTCAGGGCTGTGTTGCAAGTGCTGCAGTGAGGTACGGGGCTTGAGGTTCGTGTGTGCTCGTTGGGGGCAGTGCAATGCATGAGGCTGGAGACAACCCTACTGTGATTTGGGTGACAGCACGACTGCTCATCTGCAGCCACACAGCCTGTTGCATGTCGCTTGGAGCAGTTCTGGTACAACAGGGTGGCACTCCCGGTCAGGGAGTAGGAAGGACCTCCAGTGAGTCCGCAACTGGAATATGCAGTTATTAACCAAAACAGTTTTATTTGGATAATGCATTCAACAATAATGCATTAAAACTTCAAATGCAAAGTACTGAAAGCTTCACTAATTGTTGTTAGTCTGTAAAACAGCATGACTTCAAATGGATCGATGAGTTGATGGGCCCATATGGACCTCTTTATTGGTGAAATGTCTAAATGCATTTTCTCTTTTTGTGGTATGTGATTTGGTCCTTTGCAAGCAGCTGAAGCATTTGGAATTCTCAAAGCCAACTTGAGGCTCAGATGCAATACCACTCAACAGTGCCATAACAGGTTACTGCAAGTCATTGAAGGTAACTGTCTACGAGTGCACTTTCAGCCTTTAACAAATAGATTTAGATTAGACATTAGGAGGAAATTCTTCCCTGTGAGGGTGGTGAGGCACTGGCACAGGTTGCCCAGAGCAGCTGTGGATGCCCCATCCCTGGAGGTGTTCAAGGCCAGGTTGGATGGGGCCCTGCCAACCTGATCTAGTGGGTGGCATCCCTGCCTATGTCAGGGGGATTGGAACCAGATGATCTTTTAAGGCCCCTGCCAACCCAAGTCATTCTCTGATTCGATGAAATACAAGGTATTTTGATTATTTGACCTTAGCTCACAATGAAATAGAATTCAATGAGATTACTTTACATGTGCCATTGGATAAAGCTGACAGTTTAACTGATGACGCACTGGTGGTGGCTTGATCTTGGGCCTGAGCCCACAGCTTTCACTCTCTAATTTTGTGTGAAAAATTAGATGCTTCCTTTTTTTTTTTTTTATGCAAACCTGCCCATCAGCCCAGGTTCATTCAGTAAGTGTGAAATCATTGGTGAACCCATGGGGAAACTCGCTTCTGAGTTTTGAGTTAGTAAGGATGGGCCAAGCAATGTACAGAATGCAGTCTAAACTTTAATGTATCCTGAACTGTTTTCTTGAAGGGCCTGATCTTTGCAAAAAATGTGCTACTGACAGCTTGCTATTGAGCTGAAACTCATTCATTACAAAAACCCCAACAGACCAACACTCGATATAGTAATTATTTCAGAGAGCGATATTCCTGGTGGGAATTTTTCTCACACACTGGCAATTCTGTATTTTGCTGGAGTAGCTCCAGGACAGACGAGTTAGTGCCTTGTGTAGTCTGTTTTCGTATTGAGCAAACCCTGCTGAGATGCCGGAAAATAGTGATTTGAACTGATAAGCTTGCAAAAGACAGCTGACTCATCTAGTGCCATGAAACAAGGATTCCCACACTGTAATACACCTGAAAGTGTTGAACTTGTACAAACCCAGTCCCCCACCCTTCTCCTGGAGGTGTTGGGGAATCACCAGATGCTTCTGCTTGGCCAGGATAGAGCTGCTACCTTTATACCTCAACACAATTCCTTCATTCTAGTGCTTGTGCCTGAGCAGAAGAAGGTCACCCGAAACACAGTGCTGGTGCTGTGTCTGCAAGGTCAAATGGGACAAGGCAGTCCAGCAAGCTCCATACCTACTTTGGATGAAAGAAGGCTCGTAGTAGGTGACATTATTCTGTCTTGTGGATAGAAGAAAAATTGTGGAGTTTTGTGCTTGAATATAATTTTCTTCCACTTGGTGAGAACAGCAGCTGCCTAATAGAGACCTGGTGGGTGATTGCCAGGCTCCCTGCTTCTTTCCTGACAGCACCTGGTTATCACCAGTTAGCTGCCCCTGTGCATCTGCTGGGGAGCTGGCAGGATGCTGCAGAGCAGACCCTGCACAGAAGGTTCCTCTGTCTACCACACACGTCTCACTTGTGACATCAATGGGAAGAGAAAAAAAGGAGAAATTAACCCCCAAAAAATCAAAGCCTGAAATTGGGCAGAAATGATACAAGTCAAGTTCTTTGAAGACGTGGTGAGGGTTTGTAAAGGAAGCAAAGGCCAGGGACACAACTATCCATGGGCACACACAGGTCAGCCCAGAGCAAAGTAGACTGCTCTGGCACCAGGCTTGTGCTGCTCCCACAAAGCACCCACAGCTTGATTAGTCCCCAGCCTGGGTAATCCACCTGGAAATGTGGCCTGTCTCTATGATGACTTGATGAAAGGGAGAAAAAAGGCTCTGTTTTGTAAGGGATCTCTTTGACTCATCTGCACATCAAGGTATAAGAATATTGACGCTATTTGGACTCAAATTCTCCTGGCTGTGATGTAAGATGCAAAGTGATTTTCTTTTACTTAGTTGTACGCTGTGACTTCTGACAACTCCCCAATGCTTCCTGCATGAGAGGATTAGGTGATTTTGTAATTCTGTTACTTTATTGGAAACTCAGGACACCCTGCCATGACTCAAAATCATATATTCTGCAGTCATCTCTGGTCTTGTTTTACTTGTTAAGTGCAAAGAGTAAGGTGTTCCCACAGTTTGTGCAGATGGCAGGATCCTCTGAAAACTTCTGGCTTGGATCATGTTTATGCAAGGAAAGGGAGCAATGTTGTTTGAGGGGCTTGGGAGATCCCACAGGGTTGTCTTCACTAGGGAGGATGGGAACAATGCCTTTGCCAAACTCTGACCCAGTAAATTCACCTCCTAGATGACAGGCATTAATTAAGAACCAAACCCAGTCTACGGCCATTTGGGACAATGACTAAACTGCAGAACAGTCTGTTGAAACCTGAAAGTAGGTGAACAAAGCCCATGTTCTGAACTTTGATGCTGCCATGAGGTGCCTGGCACACTGCGTGGTGTGGTGCAGAAGACACCCAGCAACCCATGACACTGGGCTGTGACCCTACAACAAGGACCTTTCGGCTGCAGGCCCTGATGGGACACATCTTGTGTCTGTAGCTGGCTGGCAGATGCTCCACCAGCTTTGCCTGCCTGGTTTAGGAGTTACAGAGCAAGATGGAGGCCCCAGTGCTTCACTGCAAGTGGTAAATGACATGCCTTGCCTTGCCTTGCCTTGCCTTGGGGAAACTTGGCATTAGAGTGATAAATGATGGTGGGTGCCATACGAAGGGCTTCGTGTGACTGCCTCTGCCTCCATGACAAGCAGTAGCTGCTAGATGGAAAACATTTTGTCTCTAATCTGTTTTGAATGTATTATAATATACACATACTTGAGGCTTACAGTTCAGTTTTCTTCAGGATATTGGAACATCTGTTTAAAAAATGCACAAGAAGGGGGGAATATCTGTTTCAATGTTAGTACTGACCATACTGGGAGAATATGTGCACGGAATTTAATTATCTAGAAGATTAGGATGCAAGGGAAGTTCTGAGAGGTTTAAATCGCACTGGTTGGATTCACTTGTTGATCTGTTACTAAATGCACTGAAGAAAGCTGGAAGAGGATAAAATGGGAACTTGACCAATTGCCTGTGCTTGTAGACAGAACTGCAGATCCCTGTGCTTCAAGAAATAGATGTCTGTCTTTGAGGAACTGTCCATTCTGAAAGAATACAAAAGGGCATTGTTTTATGGTGATGAGGCACAGAAGTGGGTGGCGATTATGGATAAGGAGGCCACATCAATAAGCAGCCAGCTGATTGCGTATTCTGTCTTTCAGTGTCTTGTTGGTGTCCCTAGTTTTGCTAAGCAATGGGGTTTATGTGTCACTGTGTGCATAGAACACTAATATTCAGCTAAAATATTGTCGAGGAAACCGAGGCACCATAGGCAATCAAACAGTCCTCTGACAGGTTCCTGAAACACTGCTGTCTTCAGACCTTTTTCACCAATGAATATCATTCAAGTCGCCAACCTGTAGAAACTCACAGTTTCTCAGATGGAGGAAGGTCCTCTCCCCTGGAAGGATTTCCTTTGACACTGTGCCTCTGTGTAGGAAAAGTCATCCCACAATTAACAGTAGTTGACAGAAGATCTTGGTTTTGAGATGCCTGTGGACCATAATCCATCCCTAGGTGCTGTTCTTGGAGGGTTTGTTCCCATTTTCTGAACCACTGGTTCCTCCAAAGAGGACTAACTATTCGTTCCCCACTCTTACTTCATGCTCTCCACATTATGGCTTCTGTGTTTCAATCCACTCTGGGGGTGGGGAAGGCAATTTTTTAGAAATGCAGGATGTAATTGGAAGCAGCTGATGATGACAGGATTCTGGAGTTGTTTTCTTAATTGGTTAGGACTCTGACTTTGAAGGTGGGTGTTTTTGGTGTCTGTTTCTGTCCTGAGTCATTTTTATGTCACGGCAAGCTCACTCCAGGATATGTCTTCACCAGACAAACCAGCAACAGAGCTGAAAGCAGCACAGTGCTGTTCGTGATGAGGACCAAAAGCGGGCTCTGACAGGCACCTACCCCCTATCTCTGCAGTTAGCATAGGGGGAGAAACCTTAACATCTGAAGTCCCAGAAGATGTGTAATATAAATATGCATCTACCTCTTTCTTTCTTTTTCCATCTTCAATAGCTGATAAAGCCATTTGCTGTTTTGTTCTCATAAAAATGTCCCAGAACAGTGCAGCACAGGTGGGAAGAGAAAACAAAATCCCAAGCACGAGTACAGGCTGGGCAGAGAACGGATAGAGAGCAGCCCTGAGGAGAAGGACCTGGGGGTGCTGACTGATGAAAAGCTCAACATAAGCCGG
>VWZZ01003377.1:245119-264795 GCA_013399095.1 Psophia crepitans | reverse complement strand
TGGTGAGGCACTGGAACAGGTTGCCCAGAGAAGCTGTGGCTGTCCCCTCCCTGGAAGTGTTCAAGGCCAGGTTGGATGGGGCTTTGGGCAACCTGGTCTAGTGGAGGGTGTCCCTGCCCACAGCAGGGGGGTTGGAACTAGATGATTTTTGAGGTCCCTTCCAACCCAAACGATTCTATGAGTCTATAAAACACTGCAGACTAAAATGTGGATCTTGGTGCTTCTGCTCAGGCAGTGTGAATGTGTGTCAAAGAGCACGAGATGCTTCCACAGACTGAGGGCTGCCAGAGAGGATCAGTAACCAATGGTGCAGGGCTGCTCCTGCCTGCACTGGAGCTGGTAGGTTGTCTTCTCCCTGTCACCCTTCAGGGAGGGATACTACGATCTGAACAGGGAGAATTGTGCAGCTACCCACCCATACCCATGTTGTGTGTTAAGGGAGGTGGGGGAGGGTTAGGAAACAGATCCCAACCTGTGTAGTGCTGTGGGTGTCTGGTATCTGCACTTCATGCACTGCCACCTCACAGGCTGTTGGGGCTGGACAGACTGATTCCTGGCAGTGGGCAGGTCCTCGGGAACCTGCAGGTCAGGTGCATGCAAGGCCTACACCTTTAAGAAAGAAAAGGTGCTAAAAACACTGGGTGTGCTCCATAGAATTCCTACTCATGAGACCTCTTTCCAGATGCTCTGGTTTTTCTGCTGAATTAAACTCAATTGAATTGACCATCCATTATAGCCACTTAAACCATTAACATTTGCTCTAGCAATAAGAAAACCTAACAGTAAAATTCCCCCCTCCCTCTTTTTTTTTTTTTTTTTTCCCAGAGGTAATTTTTTTTTTTGGGAAATTTTTGTGTTTTGTTTTGGAAAAAAAAAAAAAAAAAAAACACAAAAGCAAATTTTGCAAGACATCCCAAAGGAACACCAGGCCAAGCTTTCTGACGCACCATGTGCTCAGCGGCTGCAACATATTTTACACAAAACCTATTAGAAAAATGCTCAGTCTTTTTTAAAATAGCATTTCCCCACTATTTTTTCCCTGTGCCTTACTTTCTAAGAGCCAAACAATTTTGTCCTCAGGCTAACTATCTTAATCTGGCAGGGAATAATAGTTTATGGCCAGTAAAAATGTTAGCTCAAAACATCTATCAAAGCTTTATACGTATATAACAAGGTTATAGTTTTAAGGTCTCCTAGGTTTGTCACCTGAAAATTTGTCTTCCATTCTGAAAGGCATTACTGGCTTGTGAGAGATTCTTTCTGATTAAAATAGACTCGTAACTCATTTAAAGACTGTCCATTTTATTTTGGGAATTTCTAGGGGAAAATGAGTTGTAAAGCAAAGAATTTGCATCTTTCACTCATGCCTGATCTCAGCTCTGAGTAGGATCTCAGGATTCATCCTAATGCTGATTAGCAACTTGTGCGTAGTGGATTACTGTGTATTGAGTACTGCCTGGCTTGTGTGGCACTGCGAGATACTGAAATGGGAAAAAAGAAATCTTGGCAGATGGTTATTTTACTCTATATTTGTATTAAATATCAGTGATGTGAAACTGTCCGGGCTGAATTTTAGTACAAATGCTGCGTAAGTGAATTATTGTAGAAAGAGCAGGTGGGGCAGCCAAAATCAAGTGGCTTACCACCCATGTTGCATATGCAGTGCCTGCCTTTTGCCTCCATCACCACAAAGCGTATACCTAGAAATCAATTAATCTGCACAAATATTTCTGTTGATTTTTTATCTATGCATATGCCAACATGTAAACACATATTTCTCTATAATGAGAAATGTATGTATAGGTGTTTACTTACGAATGTACATATCTATAATATGAATTAAATAGATGAACTTCATAGCTGGTAACATGTTTACCTATGCCATCACTACTGCTTCAGCCCAGCATGCTTGTTTTTTCATGAGGCAATGCATATTTTTTAATAAACTTACCTTTCCCTACCATTTCTACTTTAAAAACCCTAAAACCCCCCATGTTTGGGAAGTTCTGTTGAGGCACGGACCATTGCGTAATAGAAAAGCACAGCTCCTGTCTGAAACCAAGTTTCTGGTGTGTGCTGCTGAACTGGGAATTATATCGCAGTGAGCGGTGACCAAAACTTCACATTCCAGGCATAACAAACCTTCCCGTTGGTGGCAAAGAGGCTGAGGAAAAAACCAAGAGGGAATCGGGGGAAATAGCTTCAAACTAGAACAAATTGCTGGATGACTCTATTGTCAAAAGGTCACATTCTTTCTTTAGGCGAACCTGCGCAGCTCTGCTGAGGTCAGAAGAAGGAGTATGAGGAAGAGGAAGGCATACCGAGGAAATAATCCTTCCTGTATGACCTCTGGGAACTGCTGCTTGACCTGAGAACACAGGAAGAATTGGAAGGGAGTGCACAGAGCACTCTCAAGTGGAGAATTTTCTGAGACACTTTCAGCCTCTCATAGAAATGCTGGTTGGAAGGGACCTCTCAAGCTCATCCAGTTCAGCTCCCTGCTTAAAGAAGGACTATCACTGGTATCAGATTAGGTTGGCTGTGACTTTCTCCATCCAAGTCTTGAAGACTGCCTAAGATGGAGACCCCAAAACGTGTCTCAGTAACCTGTTCCAGTGCTGCATGCCTTTCTTAGTTGATAAAGTCTTCCTAATGTCCTACTTGAATCTCCCAAGCTGCGATTTTTGGTTATGGCCCCTTGCTTTAAAATCTGCCACTAGTAAAAATAGTTTGGTCCATCATCTTGGTAGCTATCCTTCAAGTAGGCTGTTATTAGATTGTCCCTTGGCCCTCTGTTAAAAATAGCTGTTGTAGGTGACTGCAGAAGGCAGTTGTGGGACCACTCTTAGCTGTCGACTGTGTGGTAATCATTCTGCCCAGAAGGTGGTTGCTGTAGCTGAACCTTCCTGAGGTGGTGCTTATAAGTCGAAGCTGAATCACCGGAAGGTTACAAGTGTAAAGAGACAAGTCATAAAATAGAAGATGGTGGAAAACGAATGTGTTGTATGAAAGCTGAGAGAAGCTTTGCTGCTCTATATCAAAAGGCATGTGCTGCAAGTATGGAAATACTAGTTTCAGCATGGAATACCATGTCTACTGTCTAACATAATAGGCTGCACTTCGCTAGTATACTTTGGGTTACACTTGTGTCTAATCTTCTCAGGACCATTCTCTTGCATGTGGGTAAGCTGGCACACAGTAACCTATGTCTGTGCCATTAAGCTTTCTTACCCTCCGGTTAGAGATGGCATCCAAATTTCTTTTGAGGATGGATCCTAGCTCGTTTTAACTCCCACCATCAGGCCAAGGAGACAGTTATTTTGCAGAGACATGAGCCATGCCAGGGACTGTTTTAGCAGCAAAGATGAGTAAGGTGTGATGCTTGTGAGCTCCCTGACGCTGTTTAGACACGTATACCTAGGCACAGCCTCAGCATCTAGTTTGGTTCACAGCAATGTTCTTTGTCTTTTGTGCTGTCTTAACAGGATTTCTTTTTTTTTTTTTTCATAAAGGCTTAAGTCTCCTTCTTGGCCCTATTAAAAGACAAGGTCTGACAGGATGGTTGGTGATTTGAATATGAACCCTTGTTAGCGGTGATCTCTCCTTTGGGTAATGAAGAACTTGAAGTCCTGACCAAAGCAGAACTGCAATTAAACTGGGCCCGCCTACCCCATGGGCCTGCATCTGAATGGAAGAGAAGGATCCTGGCCTAAAGAAAAGGGACCACAGCAGCTGATTTCTTCCATGAAGTCCTATCAAAGGCGTGTCAGTTGGCAAAAAGGTACGTCATTAATGACAGTAATCTCACTCAGCAGTGGTTCACCACAGTAATTGTATGTACTTCCTTTGCAATCAAGAGATACATGATCTCCAGGGTGTAGTTCATCATCCTCTAAGGGGCGTCTAATAGAGACAGAATGAATTGCCCTCTGCAGTGCCTATTTCTCTCCATAATCTGCAGAAAATTGTTTCAAATGATGTACTGAAACTAGTTACTTAACTTTTAGAGTGCTAGCATTAGGTGAAGCAGATCTCTCCCAGTAGAGCTGGATGAAAACCAAAGAAAATATTTGCAAACAAAGATTTGCAATCTTGCTTTGGCTTTCAGAATCCCTTTTATCTGGTTTCCATAAACAGTATTTCAAGTAATATTTTATATGAAAATATTTTACAAGCAAATGCATTATTGTGGTGCAAATACTTGTGTGATACCTGCCTGACTGCAGGTGAAAGCTTGGCAGTTGGTGAAGTTTGCAAGCCCCACTGCTGGCTCTATAAATTTGGTTTCAGACCTACCCCCTGAAGAACTCTGGAATTTTTACCATTCAAGTCAGAGAGGAGGAAAACCATCGTGTGCCTCTGAAGGCCAGTCGCTCTCTGCAACTTGCCCATAGTGAATTCTTAAGTCACCACCCACACAGTGAACAGGCTGACTTCTGTTTATAGAAAATATTTGCTGGGTCCTTATGGATAACATGTTATTTTCTAAAAATCTGCGCCCTCTGTTTTGATTGCTATTCAAGCAGAAGAAGAGGCTAGCTATGTTAGATAGCATGCAAGTGGCTCACCTGACTCTGGTTCTTACTGACCTTGTTTCTGTCTGAATTAGTTACTGGGAAAAGATGACTACTTCCTTGTCTTCTAAGGCATCTGTCCTTACTCCTTCAGCTAGTATTTTTATTAACACTTTTTATTTTGTTTTATTTTATTTTATTTTATTGCTTTTTTCTCCCCCCCCCAAAGCTAATGAGTCTAAATCTGTCAAAGAGACTGTTCTCTGTAAAATTTAAATATTCAAAATTTAAATATTCGAAATTTAGTATCTACATCATCCAAACGCAACCTGGAAATTAAACAACCCTCTATACTTTGGATTAATAAATAGAATTTTCAAAATTTCTGAATGGGTGTTGGTGCAGAGATAAACTAGGAGATATGACTGCTTCCAGTACTACTACTACCGCCATTGCTTATGTACTTGGGCTGGAACTAACTCACATTATCTATCTCTGTTTTCATTATGTCCTTATTGCGTTGATGGAAATAGCTCATGCACAGAGAGCTCTGTTTGTAAATGACATTACAATCATCACTATTAGAATCGGTTTGGAAAAGAGATTTCATTTCCCTTCTGAAAAAAACAGGAAAAAAAATGTAGTCTCTGGACTTCTGAACAATTTTAAGCTGCTGTTGAAAACCCAAAAAACAAATACCATCATATTTTTGCTCTGATTTGTCAAAACTTCTTTCTCCTTCCATTCTGCAATCAATTTTGCTTTCTTTTTTGAGAATTATGTACCTTTTCCAGCTAAGATCTTATAGGCTTTGAGGAAAATCTTCTCAGGTGGATGTTCTTGGACCTGTAAAATTTTATTCCGGAGAAGAATAATGTCAAAAAGACGCTTAGCACCAGTAGTTGAAAATAAGTATTACTATTTTATAAGGATGCTGATCTTGCTTCCCATTTGTTCTTAAACTGTCCACACTGAGATCTATTTTCTAGCAAATTGAAACTGTATGATCTTCCTTGGCCACACATTTCTTCCACATCCCTCTTATTCCTCTTCTTTTTCCCTTCTGTTTAACTTGCCTCCTGGCCATTTCAGATGACCAGTGTCTTCCCACTCATTCAAAAGAGGTAAGTTCTCAAAAGCAGATGAAAATTCTCAGGTTTATCAGTCTTCTAGTGAGCATAGCACACGGAGCTCTGGGATCTCATCAGCTTCCATGTCACCTGCCAGCCACCCCTGGCCATGACTGTACTCTCTCCCATGACCTCCAACTGTGATGAGGCCCTGGCCCTACCAGGTCCCAGCAGCCCAATGCTCCTTGTCTCCTGAGCTGAGGCTTGTTTGGCGTCCTTTCTCCCTGACCCCATCCCTACCCTGTCCACCTCCTTATCAATCCTGCTTCCTCTCTCCTCAGGGGCTTCATCCACATGGTGTGCACCAAACGCTTGTTCTGCAGAGCCATGTGCTCAGTGTTCGAACTGCCACAGCAATAGTTCTCAAAGCATGGGAAGAGAAAGCTGGTGGTTGAGCATATCCCATGGATTAAGAAAAACCCCAAACATGTCTGAGAACTGTTGACAGAGGGCATTGTAGTCTTCCAACTGCTAATCTGCACTTGAGGCAGATAAAAAGACATAAGAGCCTCATGCTTTAATTTTTTGCCAACTTTTTCCTTCTACTTAGTATGCACGATCTCTGCTTCGGGGAAAAAAAAAAGCCAACAACCAAAAACCAAATCCCAAACACCAACAGGCCAGGTTCAGAATAGCAGTTTCACAATGTTGAAGGCTTTAGTGGCAATCCCTGTTTAGACAGTTCCCTCCCCAGCCACTCCTTCTTTCGCCAAAGTTTACCTCCCCTTTTGCCATTTTCCTCTCTAAAAGCTAAAAGCAGTGGGGGAAAAAAAGAAGGCATTTTAACCTGGATTATGTCATTCATCCAGGGCATCACACTGTTTTACAAACAGTTGTGTTGGCATAACCGAGAGGTCAGTGACCTGCAGTGCAAAGGCAGGAGAAGGGAGAGAGGAAAGCTGAAACTGCTGCCAAACCCAAATTATTGTGAAACTGTCACATTCCATAAACACTTTCTTCCAAGTTTTATAAGACTATAGCAAATGGTGAAGATCACAGGA
Source organism: Psophia crepitans (assembly GCA_013399095.1). Classification (NCBI taxonomy): domain Eukaryota; kingdom Metazoa; phylum Chordata; class Aves; order Gruiformes; family Psophiidae; genus Psophia; species Psophia crepitans. Next base: position 258,150 of record VWZZ01003377.1, on the reverse strand, counting down.
AGACCCATTCGGACCAGGCTGAATGCTTTTGAAAGCCTGATAGTGGCTGCAAAGGCTTGTGAAAGCCACTTACAAGCCTAAGCTATAGGTAGTGATTCAGTGCTGTATTAAGACAACATGAATTCTGATCACTTCAGGGCAAAGCCATGGCTCACACAAACCAGTTCAACGCCTACAAAACTGAAAACAGTGAATTATATTCTTAAACACACATGCGACCACCCAAGTGAGGTAATCCCACTGGTTGGAACTGTGCAAATGAGGCCAACATCTGACCACACGGGCATAAGAACTGCCAGCATAGCCAATTAGCAGGATAAAAGTAACTGCCCTCCTGGCTCACCAATTATTTTCAGTACACAGGGTGTGATGAAAACCCTTCCAAAAATCAAATCTGTCTTACAGCAGTTTGACTTACAGGTGGTGTGGAATGGAACGTTACTAAGTGCATTGCAATTAATTATGCTTTCAAATGCACTGACTAATTTTGGCTGTGCAATTAGATAAATAATAACTGAAGGGAAAGGTTATATTTTGGAATTACACATTAGAATAGATGAATATGCCTTTTGACTTAGCTAGTTGTTCCTGTGTCATGGCAGGCATCTTGTTGTGAAGCCCTGCCTGTTGCAGATAAAATGCTTGTACAAATGCAGCTTCCACGTCCATGTAAATGCACAAGTGCCATGTTCATGCACTCAGCATAAGCTCTTCCTTTAATTTGTTTGCCTCAAATATCAGAGAGTGACGTTTCAACAAAACAACGGCCAAACGGTAACATCAAAGAGCATGGCTTGGCAGCCTCCACTCTTTTCAGGGAATATTGACTCGAGCAGTGGATGTCACTGATTTCGGTCCAGGTGTGCCGAAGTGACGCCTGCATGCTGAGTGAGTGGGTAAGGGTGACTGACACATTCACAAAACATTGCCTTGTCTTTGTTTGTCTTCAAATTACTCTTCCATTTATTCCGTGATCCCTGAACACAGACAATATTAAAAAATGTCCCACAGTTGTTCAACAGCTTTAAGGAAAGTACAATTTGAAATTATTGGTTTAGCTCCCATGGGTTAAAGCACTCAGAGTAGGAGGGTATCCTTGGGTGAAGGGGAAACCCCAGTGATCGGAAATTCTGTCCCTATCGCTAGACCATTTGATGGTGGATTCCAACAAGAATCATTCCTTTTCTTACCTCTTTGTAATAATCAGAAGATGATTTAATCCAAACGCTAGCAACAGAGTATTGACACAAGTGTGTTTACTGTCAACCTGATAACCTTGTGTCTTGGAAGGGCTCAGCTGAAAGTTAAGACCAGTTGGCTAAAGGTGAATTTGAGCAAGGCAAGAGTATGGGTGAGCAGAGGGAATGCATTTCATAGCTTTGGTGAAGGTACAGCTGGATGAAAGGGCATGTCAGGAACTGATCAAATCTGCCTGTAGTTCAAGAATGTGCTTGAAATCCTGCCTGCACAAAGCAGCACATGGGGCTCTGAGCAACATCATCTATTTGGAGATGTCCCTGCTCATTGCAGGAAAGTTGGACTGGGTGACCTTTAAAGGCCCTTTCCAACTCAAGCTATTCTATGATTCTATGAATAACACTTCCCATGGGCTTGAGCTGGCTAAGAGCCCACATCCCACCCTTGTCAATAATAAACTCATTTCAGTTATCCATACTTTCACCACTTCTTGGATAGACTGTGGTAATTCATATGGTCTGGGAAGGAAGTCCCCTGCACCTAACCCTTTGCAGAACAGAGCAGAGGATCTCTGCAGCAACACAGGCTTTGCAGAGCACCTCAGACCTGCTTTCCTCATTCTCCACTGACTTCTCATAGATCAAATTCAAAATCTCCTGCTGAAGCCCAGAAGGGTACTGATACCCCTGCCTCCTACAGAGTATCTAATTCCCACTGTCTCCAAGCATGGGATTCATCATTCCTCCCTTTAGCTGCCAAACAGCCGGACAACTTTTGTAAGCCAATTCTCTGTAGTCAGTGTGTAGAGGAAGTGGCATCTCCTCTCTTTGCTCCCTAAAAAGGCCTGTCTCTTTCTATGGGCAGCTGAGAAAGCTTAGACCCAGAGCTGAGATGAGGTACCAGGTTTTCAATGGGTCAAGTGGGGAGAGAGGACTGATTTCCAACAGAAGACAGTGTCAATAAGGTGCCTAAAGTTGCCCTGTCTGGATGTTCTTGAAGTTTGTTTGAATTGCTGAAGTTCTCAGGTGGTCACCCTTGACACACATTTGAATCGCTGTCCCTGGAGACGTTCAAAAAACACATAGACGTGGCACTCCAGGACATGGTCTAGCAGGCATGGTGGTGTTAGGTTGACGATTGGACTTGATGATCTCAGAGGTCCTTTCCAACCTTAGTGATTCTATGATTCTATGATTTTACTCTGCTGGAATAATGAAATTCCTGGCCATTGAAACAAACTTCAGCCTGTTATCTGAACATCTGGAATGAACTTCTCCAGGAATTAAAGCATGTCACAAACTGCATCTCCTTCTGCTCCAAGTGTAAGGTCCATTTCTTTGGCCATCCCTATCAGAAATGCACAGCAGCATGTCTATTGAAAAATTAAACAACTCATAAAAATGGCTACTGCATGTATTTCACCTGAAGAGGGGATGAAAGAGAAAACATCTCAGGACTGGTGCTAGCGACACTGCTGAAGTTCTGGTGGGGAGTTATATATGTGCAAGGGAAGAATCCATAAGAACAGAAGAAGTACTTAAGACAGGAAGAAGCTTGATGACTTTCCAAAAAGTACAACTGACCTGGAACGCATTTGAATTTGCACAAGTAGTTGCAGAGAATGGCTTTGATCATTTGCAGAACTAGGACCTGTCTCAAGATCTTATACTTCCAGCAGTTTTAACTGAAATGGGTAGCTGGTGTTTGTTTTTGTTTTTTTTTTTTATCTTCTTCTGAGTGTTCCATCTTTATTCTGAAACTTAGGGGAGGTCTGTCTGATTCCATATCTGTGGAATACTTTTCCAGGATGAAAGACCTGGAAATGCATGAAGAAACCCTTTCAGGTGCAATGGTAGAGTTTTCTATTCTCTACTCAACTACAAAGAAACCTGAGTGTTTCTAATCCTATGATGAGCAGAAAACTCTGACTGCCTGACTGCCGCTGAGCCCTTCACTTTAAAAATGCAGAGATTTGGACAATTTCTCAGATGTCGCATTGTCACTTCTGAATGACACATTGGAAGAGGAAGTCAGATGAGGAAGTGAGTTCAGGAGCTGTGAGTGTGTAGTGAGTCCCTCTTGCTTGCAGGGACCAGCCAGGAATCTAGCAGCTGGCTGGGGGTGGGAGTGTGGGGGGTGTAGTCAGCACGCTGATTTTAAGTGCCTAACTTAGATGCCTACTTCTCTCCTTTGCCTATATAAGGAATAGAGTCTGGCAGCCATGGAGCGTGGGGAGCCCGAATTGCCCATCACTGTCTTACTAGTTGTCATGGAAACTAAGGCAGGCACCTAGAGGAGATGGTCTGAACATGGTCCTGACTGACTTGCAAATAAACACATGCCACAGCTTGCGTGCAAGTGAGGCAGCTGTACGGTACGCATCCCGGCTCGGAGTTCGCACTCCTGCATGCCGACGACTGGAAGGAGCTGTGGTTTGAAGCTGCCCTTTGACAGCCTCGAACAGCAAATCTTTGCCTCTCCATCTGGCTTTGGTCTCCGTGTTTTGGGCAAACCTGGGCATGGTGCTGCAGGAGGCAAACTCTCCATCCGCGGTTCTCTGAAGCTGCATCTCTGATGGGAGGGAAATGAAACTGCTTTATTCATGGGACACACTTCTATGTGGAGAGATACCCTTGTGAAGCCAGCACTGCATCCCACGCCTTCCTTTGTAAATTACAAGATACACTTTAAGCTCCTTATGGAATTGATCAGTTAATTAATCAGTTTATCTGCCTCTGCCCTACATTTAAATTTAAATCTTTGCGGCAATTCCATTCAAAGCTCTTAAGCTCTGCTCAGAAAATCAGTAAGTGGAAGAACCAGTAGCCTGTAAATTACTTCTCCCACAAATAAGTTCCATTTCAGTTATTGAACTATTTGTGTTATTTGGAGATGCTCTTGCACCTGCAGAGCCTAAGTCCACTCTTGATTATTGGAACAATTGTGTAAGTGAAGGAATTGGGTAATCTTGTAGTGATGCAAACTATGTAGTTTTCTATGAAGGCATTAGCAAAGAGTTGCAGGCATTCAGAATTCATTTCAATAATGAGCTGGGATTTCAAATCTAAATACTCGGTTTCTAGCTGCTTTGCAAATTCATCCCCAGAATCCACTCTGTATTACTCACCACCTTTTGCAGCCTTTAACAATAGTAATAGATTTTTTTAATACACTCAGAAAAAGAAGCAACAGAATTATATTTCAAGAACAGCTAGCAACGTGCTTGAGCTCAGCTAGGATCCTGACACATGGAAGCTGCTAAAATCCAAGATTTTTGTTTCGTGTATATTCAAGAAACAGCTCTGGAATTCAGAACAGAGGCTGAGGGCAGGGCAGGATTGCTGGGGTAAGTGTTGAGCTCTGGGCTGTGCTTGTAGCTCTTGAGGACCCTGCATGCTTCTAGCAGATCCTGTAGACTTTACCTTGCTGCTTGCTTTGGACCTGACTGTCTTCTTACCTTGATTTAAGCCTGTACTAGAATTACATTCATCTGAACCAAAAATACAGTCTCTGGTTACAAAGTCTGCAGTGCAATAGGTTAGTCTGTCAGAATACTTTTTCAGCTATTAATGTGCAGATCATTGCTCCCAAAGCCCTACAATGCTGTGCACGGATTAGGTGGAGGTATTACTGTAGAATGAGATTCAGTGGTTCAACAGTATTTGCAACAAATTATGTCTCTCAATTCAGGAAAAAAGGAATAAAATTGTTCAGACTAGTACATGTAGAACTTTATAAGCCTGTGAAAGATTTTTGTCCTTTTCTTGCGTGTAGATCCCAGGTTTGATGTTAGCAATTTGGCTCATTAATAACTGATATACATTTCCCAGACAGCAAATTGCTATCTGACACAAATTTATAAAAGAACTTCGTATTATGAAATTCTCTAGCACAGTGAATCCTTTGTGATTTTAACATAAGGAGTTTGTGATTAAAATTTTAATATAATCATTGCAGTCTCCTGGGATGCTTAACAAAAAGAAAATGTTGTTTCCTGCATCCTAGAGTTCATCGTGGTGGGTGCATTTAAATGCCGTCAGTGAGATTCTATCTGCTCTGAAAACCATACAAAATAGAAAGTCCCTCAAATCAAGTAAAGAAGCCGAAGGATTCTTGATCTCTGCTGAGCAGGAAGCCTAACCTACTACACGGTGTCGCCTCAGTTTAGCTCTGTGAGCTAAAGCATCAGAGCAGTTCACTGCAGAAACTAAAGATAGGAAGAGGGAGAAAAAGGCAGGTGTGAAGCTCCGTTCTGCTCCCTGAAAAAGCAAGGTTTGCAGGATATTGCCCAGCTCACCTGAATAAATTAGATCAGAAGGTTTGCTGCTTACATCTCTAGTAGCTGCTAACTCAGAGCAGGGCATATGCCAGTCGCTGGGGCTAATGGGTGCACTGGCTGCGCTGCCGTCCTCCCAGCCCTAGGAGGGTTAAGAGGGATTGGTATGGCAGCTGTCGTTGGAGGAGACCCTTCCCAAGGGAAGTTCTCCAGCAGGCAGATCTGAAGATCCCATGACTTTCTGTTGCTGAAGGCACTGAGAAATTGAGACTAAAGGCCATTGTAAGAATGAGTGCTATTATTTAACCTATGATACCTTTATTTTACTCATCCATAGCTCTATATGAGTCCTGTTGTGACTAGCTGAAATTTGTTCTTACTGGGAAACTGTAGGAGGGTTTCCTGTCCACAGCCTATTCTCTGTAAGTACATGACATTCAAAAGCTCAAATGACACAGCTCGCCTTAAGCAATGTTGTCCTGCCTGTTATGGAAATAGTTGAATATAGCTATTTGAACATTTTTCTCAGTGCACGCTCGGTGTTATTATTAGCAATGGCAGTGCCTACAGGCCTTGGTCAGGACTGTCGCCTGCAAAGTCAGCATTGCGTATATACCTGCAATACATACATCCAAGCTGACCAGATTCCTGTTGCCCGCTCTGGCCAGGTCTGTGCTACTCAACCAAACAGGACAGAAGCTTTAGCACAGTCTCACAACTACCTGAAAGGGAGTTGTGGTGAGCTGGGGGTCAGCCTCTTCTTGCAGATAACTTGTGACAGGACAAGGGGGAATGGCTGCAAGTTGTGCCAGGGGAGGTTCAGGTTGGAGATGAGGAGAAATTTCTTCTCGGAAAGGGTGGTCGGGCATTGGAACGGGTTGCCCAGGGAGGTGGTGGAGTCACCGTCCCTGGGGGTGTTTAAAGAAAGGTTGGATCTGATACTTAGGGACATGGTTTGTGGGTAGTAGGTAGTGGGGGGATGGTTGGACTGGATGATCCTTGAGGTCTCTTCCAACCTTAATGATTCTATGATTCTATGACTGTCCATGCTGCTGAATTATTGGCATTTTCCCTGGTGCAGGTCTGACTGGCTCTCACTGGTGGGGTCCCAGCTCAATGCCTGGACATCACTCATAGGGCAGCAGAGGCTTCTATGGTTGCAGCCCTCAGGGAAGGGTGTTTAGCTTGATGAAAGTGAGCTCTTCTCTGGCATTTGATGTTAGAGCCACAGATGATTCCTGGGCTTCTCTACTTCACTAGTAGAGTTGTGGTCTTTGAGTCCAAGTCCTTCAGGATAGTGTTAAAGCTGCATTTAGACAACTGTGGCACTATGGCCTGCTCCTGTGCAACATCTATAACCAGCTCAAATCTTCTGATAAAAATGGCCTTGTAGGAAATGTATTGCTTTTTCATTCCCTTTTCCCAAATAAAAAACACCAGCCATGTTTCAGTGGAAAATACCTTCCCCTGAAGTTCCAAGTCCCTTCTTTCCACTCTTTTTCCCTCTCCTTTCTGCAATGGTAGATGGAAACAGGAGAAGGGGAGATGTAACCATAAAGGCTTTTCAGGTTTCACTTCTTGGTGAAAGCAGTGTGACCTACACGGCAGTTCTCTAAGATTTTTGCACTAGTTCTCCAAATAATGGCTATTGTAGGACCATCTTCCAGAGCTGTAGAGTCATCTTGAGGACGGTCAGAAGAAATGTTGCTTGGGCATAGAAATAACTAACGTGGGTGGGGAGGGGACTGCCCTGCCCCGCTCTCTCATCACATGAACTGCGGAAGGGTGGTGCACAGGATAAAGATAAGCTGCCCTGACTGCTGATCAGCTGAGACCTGAATACCTAAAGCATCATTTCCCAAGGCTTGTGCACTTTCTACCATAAAGATGGACTTTAAAAAAATTTAGTTTTGAAAAAGCAATTAAATGGCAGATGAAATATTTTTATGTGGCTGCTTACACATGGAAATGTTGATGTTTTCATCAGAGGGGGCTTTTTAACAGAGTTGTTAAGACATCCTAATGAATTAAAAGGAAAAATACTAATCTTCAGTTTGGAAGCTGGTGGCATCTACACTGCAAAGTGGTACCACATTTTATCTATTGATCACATTTGAAGATCCCAGACATGGTTCTAGTTAAGTTTCAACTATGCTGAAAATGAGCCAAGAACATAATTTTCAAGTTGCATTATTGTGGTCATGTCACTTTCCAAAGTATCACTAAATTGTTCCTTTATTTTTTCCTTTGCCAAAGAGGTAGGAGACTGTTTTGCTGTCTGGAAAAATGCCTGCCTAGAAGCAGAGGTCCAGATCTTTAACAAGGGTAAATTGGCAAAACCCCACTGATTGTAATGGAGCAATGCCGATTTTTGTCAGTTCGGTATCTGGCCCATCAGATTTTCAACTGTTATCACCACAGGCAGAATTCAAATTGACACAGCGTGGGCTAACATGATTGAATGCAGAGCAGACTGCCTGGTTTCCTAAATTATTTTAATAACAGAAAGAATGTAGCTGGAATGCCAGGCTAAGATCTCTACCTGGATAAGGGCCCAGATTTTATTTAATCTCTAAAAGTCTTTTTTTTTTTAAAAAAAAAAGAAATAATAATAAGCCGGTTCCAAAGTCACTACTTTTCCATTTAGCGATTGTCATGTCATGGTCCCCAGGAGCAAAAGTCTCAGATTCCCTTCAGAGCTGCAAAATCCTGCAACTTCAGGTAGAAAGGACTGCCTTGAATAGGTCTTGTAGGATAAGTGAATTATGGAAATGGAGGAGGAACCTGCCCCTCTCTAGAAGTCATTTTAGATCAGCTGTTAATCTAGCTCTGAGACATATCTGCACCAGGTATTGCATTTCCAGGGGCTTTGGTAGGTCACCACTGCTGTGAACCACCCAAAGCCACCTGGCATCCTGGAGGCCGCCAACCCCCAGGGACTGCGCTGGTCTCAGGCTACGACATGTCTGCGCAGGCATGTTTCGCAGCATTCGCCATGCAGCCACGGCTGCCTGCCGGTGCCCGGGAGAGTCAGGAGCGTGCAGCTTTGCCCGCGAGAGCTGAGCCACGGCGCTGCTGAAAACCTGCTGCGGGAGCCCCACTGCAGCGCGAGGTGGATGGCACAAGGAAGGTGGGATCTCCTCAGGGACGGGTGTATGCTCAGATAGTGTTGTCCTGGTAGGACAGAAGGAGTAAGTCTCATCTCTTCTGAGCTTCACTGGCTGGCAGAGATCCTATAGCAGAGTGACCATGGCTGGGTCCCCCTCCTCCAGAGTGGGCTTCGGACAGCATGGGCTGAAATGTCCGTTGGAACAGTACTAATGTGCACATAAATAAATTTGCCCATCAAAGAAGCCAAATTAAAACCAAACCCATAACAATTTGATTTCTCCCCTTAGGAAAAAGGCTTGTGTTTTTCTTCACTTGAAAGAATTCAGACATTTTACTTTCATCTGCCCTTGTTGTGCATGAACAAAGCTAGCCGATTACTCGATATCTCAGCTCTGATTTAGGGTGTATTTTTTATTCCTCTTACTGATTCAGAGGGTGGTAACAAGCCTCATTGTAATTCAGTAATTATTATGTCTCCTCTTGACCAGGAATGCAAGGGTATTCTTTTCCGTGAATGTCATTTTCTCTCTGGGCTCTTGTACTTTAATTTCCTAGATGTGAAAACAGGAACAGAAGATGAACTAGGTATTGAAATGAGAGGATATGAACATGACTCTTCTCCTACAGAACTTTTTCTTTCAAAGAGAAAAGAGAAAACTTTTGTAGTTAAGCAAAACAGAATAAAAGGCTTTATAAATCAATTGCAATGAATAAAATGTTTTTATCCTTAAAGAACTTTATTCAGGAGAGCAAACTTAGTTTAAAGAAAATTCAGAGCTTTAGTGCACTTACTGTTTGTGTGTATTTTCTCTTCTCCCACCTACCATCCCAGCAATCTGGCTTTTCTTCTCAAGTCATTAATCTAGATTTTGTGGTTTTGGTGGATAAATAACTATTTTATTATGCCTAACACAGCAGTGCCTTGATACTTAATATGTTTCTGATACACAGATATTAAGCTACAAAGGCAATGTTTGGTATCTGGATGAAGGGGTCTTAGGTGAGATGAGCTTGTCTACCTCTGCTTTCAATTACACAGGGATTAGTTTCACAAAAAATGAAATCTCTCTTCTTGGTGATGGAAGGGGACCCATACCTTGCTAACATTTGTTTTCTTGGATATGATTTTTTTCTCTTAAAGTCATACTCATATTCTGCTTTGCCTGGTGGCACAGGGGTTTCTGTCTCATCCAAGCTTCATTAGTATATTGCTTTTCCACCTCCTGCCCGATGATGGCTCAGCTGTTCCGAGGTTAAAAGCACCAGTGCTAAAATACTACCAGTGGTGTGGGAGGGGGACACATACCTCCCTCAGCACCACCCGCCTGTCCTTTGCTCCTTCCACTGGCCTCTTACACTGCAGTGCAGATGGGAGGCCTTCACCTTGCTCGAAGGGTTGGCATTGGGACTTCTAGAGGATCATTTAATTTCCAAGTAATTTTTCACTTCCCTGAATTATGGTGAATCCTTCCTGGGGTTGATTGCGTTGCCTGTTGCAGCACAGATTGTCTTTATGAAGGAGTCAGGCTATTCTCAGGGGTACCCCAAAGAATGTGGAACTCGGCCCAGAATGACCACACACCTTGCTGCATTCCTGCACGTACAAATGATATGTCTTTGTCCTCCCGTCTTCCAGGAGCAACAGAAGTTTATGTTTTTTTCTTCCCGTGGATTGGGCTGAGACCTGATAAATGTTCATCAGTTCTCTGTTTTTCTCCTTTGGAAGGTGCCAATATATGACATGAGCACCCAAGCAGACGATGAGGAAAGGCATGATCAACACCTTCCTCATCTGCAAGTCCTCTGGGTGCCTCGGCGAGCGCCGGATGCCTGGATGCCAAGAGCTGTGCTGCTCAATCCAAGTCCAGTGTTTGTCCCGCGCACCCGAGGCCTTCCTGTAACGTCTTCCTTGGTCGTCAGAGCGGGGAGTATTCACAGCAGTGCTGCTCAGTAAACACTCGTTTCATGGAAAAAAACTGAGAGACTTTTTCTTTTGTTGGAAATTTTTCATGAATTATTTTTGTTTAGGAAAACATGATATCATTCTAATGGTAAGAAAACAAACTGGCAGGCCAGCTTTCTGTTAGTCCTAAAATATCACCTCTTTTTTTTTCATTTAGGAATATAAAAGAAGAAAGTGGAGAAATAAAATAGCCAAGACCAAACCCTATGTCTGCTTCTTAGCTTTTGCTTCTTTTTCTGCTTTTGGCTTGTGCATTTAAAAAAAAAAAAAAAAAAAGAAGTTGTGCAAAAGAGCATGTTTTCCCATTGCAATGTGAAAATGTAGAAATTAAAAAAGGCTAGATTTTTTTTTTCCTGATTTTAAAATTCTATTTTCTGGGAAAAATTTCTTTTAAATCAGTCCCCTATTTTTCAGTGAAGACATTCAAACCAGTTTGGCTCACCACATTTCATGGCTCAGCCTTCTCAGACCACAAATTATAGATGTCATAATAAATGTCAAAAATACAGCAGAACGTAATAAATTATATACGCACAGACACAAGCACAGTCAGTCATGTATACACACATTGATGTGTGTATATATAGTCATCTGTGTGTGCATGAATATGTGTGTATAAATATATCTGTGCATGTATGTGTGCGTGTGCACGGATGTAAAGTAGACCTGTCCATGCTTGCAAGCCAAGAAAGTCCCTGAGAGGTCCTGCTGCAGGAGGGTCTCCTTTGTCTGTTGGGAAAATCCCTTTTTGTGCAACTTTTACCTGTGGTCGTGTGTTGTCCCATTCCCCCCTCCTGTATTTACTGGTCCCATCAAATGCTCTGACCAGAATAAAACATGCCCAGCAGCACTGTGGGGCTGTGTGAGAACCAGCTGTGTGGCACATGTTATCTGTGCAAGGAAAGCTTGAAAGCTTTGCCTGTGTCACGAGAGTGGCAACGCAGCATAGAGATCACATTTGGGGTATGATACAGAACCTGAGTCCTTAGAAGAAATCCTTTCAGGCAAGAGTGGGAACACTTTACACCTGCAGCGCATTTTATCAGGCCACGTGGCAACCACACGAAGGAGGGAGGGTGTGTAAGAAGCAAGTTCCTGCCCTTGGGAAATGCCACAAAAGTTGGAGTAGCGTTTTGTGCAACGTTGCACAGTGGTCAAGCAGAGACAGTAAAGAGGAACTGTTTATTTAGTGGGAAAATAAATTTAAGTGAGTTGAAGTGCCCAGATTTATGTTTTGGCTTTGTTAGCAGAGTTAACTAGCTTCCATACAAAGCCTCTTGGAAAAAGATCTAAGTTTAAGGTGGTCCCTCATGCTGCTCCCAGTACCAGAGCAGCAGTTCAGCATTATTTCAGACGTCTTTCTCACTTTGCTGAGGGCAGAGGAAAAGCTTGGGTAGCAGCCGCTGCCCTCCCCACCAGCTGCCCGCTGTGCAGCACACAGCTCCGCACCTCCAACGTGTGCTCTGGATGCTGTCACACACTGGTAAAAGCTCTGTATTTTATAAAATGCCTCTGGGTTTTGTTGCAAGCGGGTGTCAAATGGGCAGGGGACTTTCTTCAGCCTGCAGCCCTCATGCATGAGAGGTGTCCTGAGGAACAAGTTTCTCTGCACCTCTGTCTGACAGCTGTGCTGACTGCCGTTGCCACATCCCCTTCATCGTCCTCATTTTCCTACCTCCTCCACAGAACAGCCAAGCAGAGTGTGATGTAGAAATCTGTGGCTGAACACCAAGTGACCCAGTGTGTCCTCTCAGCATGAGTCTAGATTAACGGGTCTCTTGGCAGGGCTCTTTCTGCTGCAATTCTGAACCAACTTGTTTATACTGCCTCCAGTTTCAGTGCAGCCTCGATGGCAGGTAGTCCTGGGATGTCTGCTCTGCGTTTTTCTGTGTCTTCAAACCCATCCTGCTTCTCTGGAGCCACTCAGAGCCACTGTCTAAACTCAGGCTAACTGTAATCCCAAAGCACTGTTGAAAAGCCAGCTCTTAAAACAACTGCTGCATTTATTTTTTTTAATCACTGTAGGGATATCTTACTCCTAAGGTAATGCCTTCCTGCATGGGTTTCAAAGAGACACTCAAGGATGAGTTGATGAGACACTGGCAGAGTCTGCCCTCAAACAGAATAGTTTAATTCTTCTGTGCTACGCCAAACTTTGCAGCAGTTCCTCTGGTTTTCAGCACAGGGCAGTGATAGCAGACCCACTTCCCACACTGCCATCAACCCTGACTAACACAAGCCCTGCAGATAACAACAGATGAAGATTACTGGGCTTCCACCCAGCAGCCTTTACACCTTGATCCTCCTGTAGCACTGAGCAAAAGGAGAGATGGGCTTTGCAGCATGATCTGAAGGTGAGTGTGTCTGGTCTCTGGTGGCTCAAAGGGAAGGGAGGGATGAGTGTAGCCCCACAATGAACGGCTTCTGTGCACAGCCTGGTTTGAAGCGCTGTTACAGTCCAGAATGTTCCTGTGCCAAAAAAAA
>VWZZ01003377.1:235067-245109 GCA_013399095.1 Psophia crepitans | reverse complement strand
AAAAAAAAAAAGGCTCCCTTGGTTAATGATATTTCTGCATGACGTTTATTTGGTATTTTGTTATGCAACCCTTCATTGACAGATGTGCTCACAGCATTTAGGGTCCCCAGACTAAGAGGAGTGCAAGCCCAGTGCTTTTTATCCCTGTTAAATATCAAAGAAGGATGTGAAATGCTATCTGCTTTTAAAAGACATTCATTGAAATCTATTTTTGTTGCTATTGTGTTGATTTATTGTGTGGCTAGGAAAGAACTTTGTTTCAGCTGAGCAGCTGCTCCAAGCGATCTGTAAGTGTGCTCTCAACCTCAGGTACAAAGTAGTGTCCTAGGGTCTTTGGTTTGACTGTGAGAAGTCAGTAGTGAAACAGCTCTTGGACAGCCTGGCACACAGCTATGGCATTTTCCCTCCCAGTGAGTTGTTTTAGATGCTCAGAAGGAGTTTCTGCTGCCAGGCAGGTACTCCAGTCCCCAGTTTTCTCTCTTATGTGTAAGAGAGGTACAAACCCACTGGAATAAATCAGGCTGGCCTGGGAGCTGGAAGGCAGGTTCACCCCAATCTCAAGACTGAGGCAGCTGTGTGGGTCAGGAAAACAGGACTTCATGGCTTCAGGAAAAAAAGAAAAGAATATTATCCTCATCTGACATGCAAAGTAACACTTCCCCTACCTCCCCCCCCCTTAGACATGCAGATAAGCTGAGCTTCCAGGAGAGTCTCTATGGGGATGCCCTCCTCATGAAGCAGCTGGGCAGGGCTCTCCCCACACAGAGCACACGGTGCAGATCGTGCGCTGCACCAGACCAGACTCCCTAGAGAAAGGGGAATCTGACTATTTCTACCTTTCCAACCCTTATTTTTGGGAGCTGGTGTCTCTCCCGGCATGTGTCTGTCCCCCATGTTTCACAGGGCAGCTGTGTCTGCAGAGGCACCAGCACACGCAGGCTCCTGCGACAGCCCTGTGCTTCAGAGGGACTCGCACAGGGATGTGCAGTTTCCCATGCTTCCCAGCTAGGCTCCAGCAGTACCCAGAGATCCAGCCCAGGCACGTATACAGGTCCTATATCAGTACTTTTTATCCCCTGCTCTTAATATATGAAGAACCCAGAATACAGCCCATGTTGGCGCTTACCCACAATCATACGTGACACAATCATCTAGTTAGGTCAATAGGGAGAGTTTTCACTCGATCTAAAGGTACTTTATTAATATTACTGGCTGGTAGAGCATTTAATTTAGTTTTTGTAGGGGAATAACTGGGTTGCCGAGTCTCACAAATGCAGCAAAAATACTTGGAGCCCTTTGCGCTGAGGACCGGTTTGGGCTTTGACATAAGTGCTGGGTCACGCTTGGGATTCGCCTGCTTTATCACAGTTAACTTGCTGGACGTGCAGGATTTGCCAAGGCAGCTGGAACGGGTGGTGCTTTTCCTTAACTTAGTGCTACAGTTCTGTCCAACACAAAGGGTAGTTTTACTCAGTTGAAAGGGGTCCTTAGTGGCTTGGGTTAAGTAAAAGCTATCTGTTGTAAATACTGCTCTGCTGCGTAGTCTCTAAGCAACTTCTTGTTCCATTTATTTTGCTTTGAGGTCAGGCAGGAAGCGTTGCTTGTGGTAGTGAAAATTAGTTTTTAAGATTTCTCATAAGGTCTCTAATACGCATATTTTTAGAGATTTAAAGCAGATTGCTGTTCTCGTTTTTGCATTCTGAAGGGGTTGAGTCTGCATGGGAATGTCATTCGTGTTGTGATGTGGCTGGACCATGAACCTTATAACACAGTTTGCCCCACATTTCACTGACAGCTCTGATGCAATAGAAAAATCGGAGGGCAAGACACATTGTATGCAAACGGGAAAATAATTTCTGCTGGGATCTGTTAATAAATGGCAAATGGTTTCACACCTTTGGTGTAGCAAAGTCAGCAACAACAGGGTGCTAGAACAAGAACTGTACACACAGAAAGATTCTTGGATAAATTAAGTCTTTGTGAGTAGGAGAGACCCAGGGTTCCGCCTGGCTGCTCAAAGACAGAAGCCTATCAAAGAGGAAAAATGGAAAATGAAGAGCATGTATAAGCAACTTATGTTGTGGTGTGACAAGACTGGCCAAAGGGATTATGAAGGGATAATGGAGAACAAAAGCTATTTAGGTTTATACATGTTTGTAAATTAAGCTACTTAACAAATTATTTCCCTGAGAGATGGAAAAGTAAACCAAAACCTGACTTGAGAAAATCTTAGTGCTTCAGCATCAGAGGTTCTTTTCTTTGGACTTTGGGAAGATTTTTATTGTTGACAGTGTTGTCTTTGCTTCTGGACAGCCTTGCTAGTAGCATTTAAGGTGGTGCACAATCCCTGAGGGTGGTCCTGCATCCCTAAATGAGGGCCAAGGAACAAGCTGAGCATCAGTCCCGACTGCCCACACTACAGGGAACAAGAGGGTATGACTGGGGACGACTTGCGCTAGGACTGCTCCCAGCCAGCCCCACAAATGAACCAGCACCAGGTGAGATTCCCTCCAGCCCTCCCATACCATCCCAGCCAGCATCACACCTTCAGCACCCGCAGCGCCCACCCCACTTCAGGGCATGTAACACCTCCCAGCACTGTGCTGTAGAAACACCTCTCTGGTGGGATGCAGGACAGTCCTTGGGTTCTTATGCAGAATGAATAGCTGTATCGTAAGGCACCAGGTAGGGCCCAGGAGAAACCCTTGGCCAAGCACTCCGTGGGATGGTCTCAGGGATGCTGTTGAGGGGGCTGTGGTTGTTAGCACCTGTATGTGAGACAGGCTGTGCCCCTTGGCCTGGCGGGTGGCAGAGAGATCCCTCATGCTTTTTAATTGATACAGACATAGCTTATCTGCTCAGTGGTGTCTCTCACCTGTCACGCTTGTGTCTCATTTAAGCTCCCTGGTATGACAAAGTTACCTGTCATCTGCTGCACAGGCAAGGGCGACCCTGGCTTCATCCTACGCATCAGAGGGTTGAATCAGAAAGGAAAGGGTTAAAGTTGCCCAAGCTAAGGTAAATCTGGTATTTCTTAATTTTGTAAGTGAAACACTGTTCTGGTGTAAGCGTTACTGTTACAAGTGCTTTGCTGTGCAAGCGCTGAGTATGAGACCAGATCCTACTGTACAGCTTGACCAGGCAACGCTTTGTCTTTGATGAGTGAGTGCTGGTGCTTGAGTCATTCTGAAACAGATAAAGGAAGCAAGACAGAAATCACAAGAGAGGATGCAAATAAGGAGCATGGGTCACTGCTGGGTTCCCACAGACTCTGCACTGTTGGGGAGGTGGTTTTTTTGTTCCCATATCTAGAAATGTACCTTTGATGCCTGCTGCAGCTTACCTGGTGATTTGGGGTCAACGTAACGCTGAAGTGGCCCCTCTTTTCCATGGAAACCATGGTTTGGCAAGCCAGAAGGACTGGATTGCACACTGCAGTCTTGCCCTACTATAGGGTTAGGATGCAGCTGAGGTATATGCTTGAATCTAGGTACTGGGGAGAGAAAAGTCTGGTGTAATAGGGGGAAGCGGGAAGAACAGCAAGCTGTTTTTTTTTGCTGTATCTCTACCTTTGTGATAAAGCAAAGCCCAGCCTTCCTTAGACAAGTCCAGTGTCAGTGCTGGTCACGAACTTGGGAAAATTAGCTTTAGTATAAAACAACACTAATGACAATCTGTCCCTTCCGTTTCCTTCCTTTACTGCTGTGTTAAAAGGTCAAGGATGAATGTTAAAGCACTGAAGAGTTTGCAGTAAGTGTTTCCTTCTCTCAATTTCACCCCTTCAGTGTGTTTAGACCTCCTTGTGTTAACCTGAATGGCTTGCCAGAAGATGCTGCAATTTCTGTGAGTATCAGGAGAGCTGCTTAGACTTGATTTGTGCAGAAGATTTTGGGTTTTTATTGAAATCAACTGAACAAATAGAAGTAACACTAATTAGTGTGGGCTTTTTCTGGGTTTTGACGAAAACAAAAGCAAAATTTTCAGGATTTTTTTGATAAAGAATTTCTGGGTTTGGATCAAGAACTGCTTGGGTTTGGGAGTTTTGGGGTGCAGTTTTTTAATTCTTGAAATCTTCAGTTTTTCATTGGGAAAGTCAATGTCTTCTATGCAAGTTTTTGTTAGGCTGAAAAATCCCCTTTACTGGGGTGATAATTTTTTGAATGTTCCTCCTCAGAGGGCACCTGCTGGCAGGTGCTCCAACATGGGGCAGGAGAACGGAAACCCCTTAAGGAAACACTTGTCTGTCTTAGATGCTGGAAAATGAAAAAAAAAAACCAACCCCAAACAACTCAATTGTCCATTGCTTCCATCTTCTCATCTGACAAAGAGACCATTATTCAGTTCCCAGCTCTTCAGCTGATCCGGAAAGGCGTGTAGGTAAATGCAACTCAACAATTTATTTAAGGGTATAATCTGCTTTCAGACTCTTCAGGCATGATGTCCTTGAAACCATTCTCCAAAAATTGTGATACTTAAGAAGTTGTCCTCCAAGTAGATCCAGAAACAGTACTTTGTATTGGCCCCTGCTGGAAGTTAATTTCTTTCCTTCAGTGCCAGCTCACCTTGGCCACCAAATGGTAACATTATTGTGGATGTTGCCTGCCACCCATCTGCACTAGGAAAGCAACGGTGACATGAGAACAGGTATTTCTGTATCGTTGAATCTAAGCTATACATACCTTGTTTGGGTGCATTGACACATTGGGGTCCTCTGCGCTGAACTCTGTTCTCTGCTTTTACTCCCTGTTACTCATAAAGTGCAGATATTCAACCTATGGAGTAAGTTATTATGATGGTGGACAGGTTAACCGGGGGTTAAATATCATAATGTGCCATCTTTTTTCCTCCTATCTGCTCAAAGCAAGTATGACTAGGAGAGTGTATGGAAATTGAGCCAAGAATCATGAAAAAATGTAGAATTTGAACTACTGATATCCCGTATGGACCTGTATTGTAGTCATCAGGATGATCTCACGCAGCCAGCACCTTTCTCCTCTCTGCAAGTCCATTGTAAGGATCTCCACCGACAGACTATGTCATTCCTTGGGTATTGCCCTTGGTCATGTTTGATTTTTAAAGGAAGTTTGTGAGGTTAGCAGAAATCAGAGTGGTGGATGTTCATTATGACCAACTTGCCTCTTGTCATGGGAGCATGATGTTGTAACTTGTCAGAAAAATTGTGCTAAGGGACTATGTTGGCAGTGGAGAGATCTGTCATTAGTTCACATGGCTTTAGCTTGAGTTAGGAACTGATGAAGGAAATGAACTGGAGACAAACTAATGGGGAGTTATCATAAAGAAGAAAGAAGTCTTCTGGCTTCTAGAGTCCTGTTAACTCTACTCAGACCTGGTCAAAGGGAAGAGGACTATATCAGGAGCTCCAACTTGTTTGTTAAGTTCACCTGTACTCCCTTTTTCCATGACCCTTTCAGTTATTCAACATAACCCATTGCAATGAGGATGATCTATCTTTCACCTCTTTTTATGTCTTCTGCCCTATCTGCTTTTCATCCCTGTGATTCCTCCTTGGGAGGAATGTAGAACAACAGAGACGCAAAGGTGATCTGGAAGGCCTTGACCGCTGTGAGAGACGAGCCCAGATTAAGCATGACTAGAATATTCTGGAAAAGTAAAAGACAGGGGCAGGGTTGAAAACCATGCCTGCAGCTGAGGAGCTATTCCAGTGACGGTGAATCACTGATCCCTTTGAGGGTGAGGTCAGCATGGATTTCCACTTCTTTCTCCTACTTTTTTCAGTTCATGGTATCTGTCTGAATGGAGCTATGTCCAGATCCCAGTTCTATTTTTCTGTGCTGCCCCAGATTCACCACTGCCTGCGTGGGTGCTCCTTTTCTGTCAACAAAAGACTGTTGCTGGTGGGATTTTGATTTGGCCTTAGTGGTCAAGAAACCAATGTCCTCCCTGGTTTAGTTTAGATGCCTTCTGTTGCTTCTTTAGTACTGACCTCGGTGATTGTGGCATATGACTCAGACAGCAGGGTCAGTATTCTCTTGCTCGAGCGGTTTTGGGAATAAACAAGTGGCAGGTTTAGAGAAAGAACTGATAGTGGTTTTTATCTATACTACACTTTTTCTATTTTCTCTCCCTTTCTTATTTTTTTAGTAAATTCCAACTCCCCCCTCTCCTTTTTTTTTTCCCTGGTGATGTCTGATCGTGCACTTACTCTAATGCCAAGCAGCCACTCACTGACAGACAGCTGCATCCTCTGGATGTCTCTTATCAACCAGCAGAAACAGGCAGCAATGCAAATCCACATGCCCTGAGGAACGGCTCTCCTCACCTGGATGATCACAAGTTCGCAGGGACATTCTCAGCTCCTGCACATCACTTCTCAGGAGGACTGGGGAACATGTGATGTTATCTTGTACCTTGTACCTGCCAGCTAAGCCATCATGCATTGTGTTCCCAAGTGCAACTTGTTGGTTTGTCAACCTGAGGAAATATGCTGTCTTCAAGTGGATTTAGGACACTGGTGGTTACTTCCAGCTCCTGACTACCACCTGAGCTCCTTGATGTGTTTGGGAGCAATAAATTGCCTGGATTTCTCTGCTCTCTGCTGGAAGGTAATCAACTGATATTGCACTTTGACCATGTCAGATGCAGTTCTTCCCGCTTGACTTTGAATATAGTTACAGACATAAGTTTCATCTGTGGCTGGTATGGCATCGGTACTTCTGATTTGTCTGATTTTGATATGACATACCTAAACATCTCCTTTGACTAAGATGTGGTTTAGACCTGACTCTCTGTTTTACCATTAACTGCAACATAAAAATTCACAGAGGAAAGTGTCGGGTGGGAAGGAGGATGAGGGCAGCAGGTCAAAGTCTTTAGTGACTCATGTTCAGGGTGAAATTGAGCATGAATCTGTGTGCACGATGAGCAGCACAGACCTGTGCCATGCTCTTGAGGCTCACGTAACTGGCTCCTGCCTTGTGTACCTCAGTATGATATTCACGTGTTTGCAGCCCAGTCTCTTCATCATCACTTCGCGCTGATGCAGCTGTTGTCTTGACTCACCATCTACCATTTTAAAGTCCATCTAGGGATATGTTTTGGAGGGGCTGTGGTGCCAGACCGCAGGTGAGTATACGTAGCCCATCTGCCAGTCCTTACCAGCCATCTTCTGCCACTTAGCACAGTTGCATGATCTGAAGCATGGAGATTTCATCCACTGTGCTCTGTGGAGTACAGGGTACAGGGGTCTCAGACACTGTGAAATCTGGGACATCTGCAGAATGAGGCAGACTGTAAGGAGCTTTCGCACCCACATCTTTTGCCCTGCCTGGTTGCTGCTCCAGCACCCGTGCCTGGAAAATCGTGAGTTTGATTGAACCAAAATGTCTTCCTACGTGCTCTTTGCAGTGCAACTGTTCTGTCTGCCAACAGGATGCAGTTAATGAAGGGAAAGAGAAATTATTTAGGGCAATTTTAATTTTTTTTGTTGTTTCAGAAAGAAGCAGTTGAACTGTAATAAAAGAGAAAACAATGCAGACTGAATATCACAGGGAGAAAAAAATCCTGGCTGTGAGACATCTCTAATCTTCCAAGGGAAGTGGTGGAAACCTTATCACTTAGGACATTAAAATAGGCAACACAGAGCAGTAGGAAAAATGCTGTTGTGAAATATCCTTAAGTGGCAACTAGGTGGACTGATACAGCTTCATGTATCTTTTATATTTATCAATCCTTCTCAGAGCTATCCTCCGCATCCTAAAGAAATATCCTTTGGCTGTGAGCACGTTGTCTCACAAATAATTAAGCAGAAATGAGTATATCACTAAGTACATTTCAATGTGTGTCCTCAACTGGCTGGAACTCAACCTGGGGATTCAGGATCTGCTTGTAATTAACATTCCATAGTAAGACTCCACACCCTCTATTTGTCTCTTCCTAATTATGTGTTGGAAATGCACATTTCTCCTACCATTACAGATTTCAGCAGAGGAGTTTTAGTTGGGATTTAAATTTCCTTCTACCTCAATTTAAATATTCCCTGTTATTTTAGGTTTGTAGACATTACACAAGTAAACCTTTTCTCAAGGCATCATAGGGAAACAAGCCACTCAAAAAAACCCCCCAAAACAAAACCCCAAAACCTGCTGAGCTGCCTCCTGGGTTGACAATATCACAGATTTAAGCCGCGATCTGTTAGCCCTTGTGGTTTTCAATAGTGGCAATTAAAGGTGTCATTCCTAATTAGCACAAGAGCCTGGGGATGCAGGGGCAATTATGAATGGGGCTGATCAAGGATCTTCTTTCTGTGAAGCTGTTTTTCCTGCCAGTTCATTAGAGCAACTTTTTCATGGCAATGTATCTGCTGGGGGTGCTTTTCACTGGGGAGGTTTGACCGCATTAGGAGATGGAGAAACAAAATGCTTCAGTTTAGGATGAATGGGGGCTTTAACTGAGGTCTCTCAGCGAGGGACTGAATGGCTGCAGCTCCATGTGTGATAACAAAGTCCTGCCCGCTGTGGACTAGTCTTTAACAAACTCATCAGTGACATGTATTGTGCTGCTTGCCTGTTCTTTCTGTCTTTCCTTCAGCCTAACCAAAGGGTTGCGTTCCCTGAGCCTGCTGTGCCCAAGGTAGGCGCTGAGGGGATGTGTGCCTGGGTCACAGCTGGCACATCTGGCTAGGGACTGGCAGCAGTAGCGTTCAGGTTGCAAAAAAAACTGAACTAGAAGCCCTGAATCTGCAGTGAGCTACACCACACCTTGTGCGGGTCCTAGGGATACGGGAGGCAGCAGAGGCATCAGTCCCCCTTTGGGTGGGAAATGAGGCCTCCCTGGGGGAGCTCCTCTAGCTGGGTACCACTGTCTTGGTGCTGCCAGGGCTGTGCTGGGATAATATGTGTCTGAGGGCAACCAAAACAGTTTGTTCCCAGAGCCCATACAGCTTTTAGTGCCCATGACTGTAATGGTAATTAAAAGCAAACAAATCTGGATGAGTCCTGTGAGGCTGCCAGATCCCCACAGAGACACCTCAGCTTTCCTTTGTGTTTTGTATGGTAATGGGAGGCCGGTGGTGAACTCATTGCTGCTACTAGTAAATGGTGACATATGAGATGTCGCTCTGGAGCCAGTGGACAAAACTGTGGCTCTGCCGAAGCCGGTGGCAAAACTCCCATTGACTTCAATAGAGTCAAATAATTTTGTCCAGTTATTTTCCACATATAATTCACTCAGGGGGATGTTCGCCTCCCCAACACTTCTCTTTTTCTCTAATGATTAATAAGCTAACACTAAGAAAAAGACTTCTTTTTTCTGGAATGGTTTGTATTTGGGAAATCCAATTCTGACCTACTAAGCCTGCTCTGACTGTTTTAGCCGTGAGGCAAACTTGCAAACTGGCCCAGGGAAGCTGGTACTTGTTATTGTTCCTTCAAAGACAGTCTATGTGGGAGAGGGAATGAGATGTGTTGGGATTAAAATACCCTAGCCGTAAAAAGCAGTAATAATTACCGTCTACATGTGGGCAAGCCAAAAGGGGTTATTACCAAAAGAAATTTAAACTCTTTCTGTTTGCAGAGAAAACTGCCTGAAATCCGGCATTATTCATCTGTGCGGCATGGATTGTTTTTAAACGCAGTTTTCTTCAAACAACACTTTTATAAGTGCAATTCTAAATGGATCGAGTCAACGTTAAGAGGTCATCAGGTAAGTGAAGGTATAATGGGAGTTACAGAAGGCACATCTGCTCCCAGGAGCCCTGGGAGCTGGTGTGCCAG
This sequence comes from Psophia crepitans, assembly GCA_013399095.1. NCBI lineage: Eukaryota > Metazoa > Chordata > Aves > Gruiformes > Psophiidae > Psophia > Psophia crepitans. Next base: position 235,357 of record VWZZ01003377.1, on the reverse strand, counting down.
CGGAGCTGCCTCCGGTGAGAGTGCACAGAACACCCTCAAGGGTCACGCTGTGTGCTAATAATCTGGTCAAGATCCTGGGTCTTGACAGTGTCAGTGTGCTCCCTGAGCAGCTGATCGTTTAACACAATATTTTGCTGTCCTCTCCTAAATCTGAGTCAGGCAATTAGCAGATTCATGGATTTGGAATAGAATAGAATAGAATAGAATAGAATAGAATAGAATCATTAAGGTTGGAAGTGACCTCAAGGATCATCTAGTCCAACCATTCCCCCACCACCTATTAACCACTA